>JAOBRG010219761.1:4458-15628 GCA_027574985.1 Umimayanthus nakama | reverse complement strand
TAATAATAATAATAATAATAATAATAATAATAATAATAATAATAATGAAGATAACTACAACGCTTCCACTGTGGGCCTACTAGAGAGGGGAAGAGTCTATTAGCGACTAGGGTTCTAGCAGAATGAGGGAGCCAAGCGTATATGAATACACTTCTGCTTATCTTCTGCGCTTTGGCCTGTAGTTCAGTTTGGACTGTAAAAGGCCTTAATAGACTAACACATCCGTACGCCATTTGAAGGATTAGGCTATTCTCTGAAAGCATTTGCATTTTTCACCAATGTTCCAGTTGTTGAAAGACTGGTTAGCGTCATCTTTATCAAGAATGGTTTGAAAAATGGCTTCAACTATTAACATGTGTCCGCTGGATAAAAAAAATCGAAATAAAGCGATATCTAGTGGGGTCTAAGAACGTAAACACAGACAAACTGGCTACTTGGGGGAACATTTTCGGCTTTGCTGCAGATTCCGTTTGTTTCGATCTGGTAGAATGTACATGTGTTTGCTGAAGTTTTCTTGTTTGATTTACTATTTGATCATAGAGTAATGTATTTTACCCGTTGCCTTGAAAAATGCAGTCTTGCGTACCACAAGAACCGGGACCAAATAATTAACGTTTCGAATGATACGCTTTGCTAGTCTCGAAGACAGCCAGTGTAGACTGTCCAACCTAAGGGCTATTAAACTGAAATTATTCGGTACAACCTTTAATGATAGGGGAAACTGTAACGAGCGCCGAAGACGCGAGGCGCTAGGGGGTTAAGGGGGGCATGACCCCCCAAGAAAATTGTACAATTTGAAAGCCTTAAAACGCAATTTCCAGCTTTCTCCAATGGCTGTGTCAAAAAGGTTCCTAAATTTAATTATCTTCTTCTTAACTTTGCAAAAATGAGCGTTGTCATCAGCTATAGTTTCAAAATTGATAATTATTGTAGCACCCCTTTTGATGCTTGCAAAATACGATCATACTGTTTTTTGGCTCATTTTAAGGGGGGGGGGGGGGAAGGGGAAGGCGTGGCTGGCGTGCGTGCGTGCGCCGTGCGGGCCTTGGTCTACTTGATATGGCCGCCACATCCGAGGTTTGACCAGTCATTACTTTCATTTTCGTTATTGACCGACGGCCAGCCGTTACTTTGAGCCCTGTAACAACATGCGATATGTGTACCATTGGATTTAGAATATGCCAAGAAATCTCACAGTAACAGCTGGTAAAGAGTGAGGTATTCATAAGTGATTGTATCAGCGTGAGAACTCATTTTCAGTGTTTGGGAGTCATGCTAGCCAAAAAATGACCGCAGCATTTCAGCATTATCGCATCCACTGCTCTAAAAGTAAAAACAACCCTGGAACCGTACCCCAAAATGATACCAGTAAGCAATGTTACAAATGCTGATTAATACTTAGTTGGGTGCAACTTTGTTGAGATGGAGACACTGGGTTTCCTAACTACCGTATTATTTGTATAGGAAAAGTAACGTGTATTGTGCAAACTAAAACAACAGTCGGTGTTCAGAAGGTTGTTAATGATGGATTGTCAAAAACACGCGTTGGAGCGCAGCGTTATTGAACTGTTTGATTGGATGAACCCAATCCTTTCGTAGTCAGTGAGTCTCGGCAGATAATTTAATAACACGAAGCAATCAAAAGCAGAAAAAAACACTGAATACAGTGATAAATCATCTTTGACTTTTTTTTCACTAGTTCACGTTTTCAGCCGAATAAGTTCTTTTCCAGGCGGACCTTTTCGGCCCGTGGGGGAGGGGGGGGGGTGTGATCGCACCCAACGCACCACCCCTGCCTACACGCCTGTTTTTCCAAGACCATGTTATAGTTAAACGAAAGTGCTTAACAATTCTACAGACTTACATTTAAGCAAGGGATTGAAGATTAATTCTTCACATAGTAACAATATATTGTAGTTTCATTTGGTTTTACTGCTTGTAGTCTTAAAATCTAACAATGAGATACATTTTGTATTTCCAAGACCGAGCACTACTTTCACCAATAAGCTGAACGTTTGTGTTGGTTTCCGTTGAGGCAAGGAACTGAAGATTACTTCTTCACATAATAACAGTACTGCAACTTCACCCTGTTTCTGCCAACTTTTCCGAAGGGGAGGAGGGATCCGTCAGATGTGGTCCCTGTATGTGCGTCCCATGAGGCCCATTCTACCGAAGCTTTCATTCCGTACACTTTCTGACAGTTACTTTCTTCCACGGGCAGTAAGGACAGCGGTTTCTCTACAGAAGAAAAGTGAGCAATTCATTTACCTCATTTCTCTAGCTATTAACTACAATAGAAGAAGCAAAGAAGGCACGTATACCTTTTAGAAAGTTATGATTTAGAAATTTGTTATTTGTATCCTTATAAACCCACTGCCCCCCCCCCCCCTTCTTCTAGGTTCCAAGAACCTGTTAAACCTAACTGACGTTTTGCAACTTTTTCTTGTTTTGTGGCTAAACCGAGAACTTCATTCTGTTTACTGGACAGCTGAAGAAACTTTATTTCTTTTGTGTAGGTCTGAAAAACTGGAGACGAGAGTACAGATCAGGATTGACAGGAGACCACAGGAAAATTGTAACCGATTCGTCATACTTGTCATACTATTTGCTACCAGAAGCATTAAAATTATGAAGCCCACGTGAAGGACATTGGATTATTTTTTCTGTCCAATGAACGTTTCCTACTTGAGTCAAAGGCGTGGAAATTATGGCAGAAAGAAGAATTAGAATTTGGACACACTTTGTCTTATCTGCACACTCTTGTGGAGTACCTCTACTTAGATTTTTAACTGTGAGTTGTAACAGTACAAAGGAATAGGAATATAACCATACAAAGAAACTGATTTCAAGAGGTACGATCAACTACCGCGATTCTTTGCATTCGTTTGTGTTGTTCTTGCTGAAGAAAGTTTCTAGTCCGTTTAAGCTATTTAAGTTAACTTGGTACCTATCACTCCTGAAATAATATCTCTCAGTTTAGAGATCTTCGAGTCACATTTTTAGCAAAGCTCAGGTCCATAAAGTTCGTTGGCAACACAAACGACAACATGCGCAAAAGATCACATAGTTGATTGAAAGTTGTTAACAAGCATTCAAAAGAGACAGAAACCAACCCATAGGTAGAAAAATTGAATTTTCCGTGAAACCATCGTCTCGGCAGCAATAAAAGATCTTGGTAGTTTTCTTGCTGTATTCCCCCTCTGGTATCGAGCCTTCGCGCGTGTTTCCTCGGAACACGATGCCTCGTTGATCCTTCCAGAAGATCGAGCTCTGCTTGAAACCTAAAACGAGTCAACTTCAGTTTGAACAAAAGAAGAGGAAGTAGACCTTAATTTGTACGCGCAGTTACAAAGAGCAGTAACATGAATATAATATAGGTAAATAGAAATTAAGTAAAAGATTAAATTTACATTTTACTCTCTGAAAATATTGAGAATTGGGTACTAGCTACCTACAATAACAATAAGGGCTAGAATCAAGCAGCCATTATTAAAAGGTAAAAAAAGGTAAAGCAATCTTATTTAAAGAGGATAACACGTAACAGTTAGTTACTGATAAACTTGTGGCCCTCGGTGCGCACTTTACCCCCTTCCTCTGTCAGTGTTCCGTTTTACGGGTATTTAATGCTCAAGCTACACAGATAAGAATAAAGTCGAAGCAGACGTTGGAGTCACCGAGGATCGAACCGGGAACCTCCAGCTCCGAAGGCCGCGCACTAATCAACTTAGCTACGCCGTTATTATGATTATGACATACTGTGTAATAAGTGGAAGGTCGTCAACACGAACATGTAAATACAAACAAACAAACAAACAAACAAACAAACAAGATAAAGGGCAACTAGGGCAGGTTAAGCAAAGCAAGAATAGGCAAGTGGGCGAGCAAGCAAATACATTTGCTGTTTCATCGAGCGTCAATGTTTTCTGCACAAAGAATTGATTGAGGCCGAGGCCCGAGCCGCGCGAATTTATTTTTTACGCTCACTTCAAGATGGCGGACTGTCACGGCTCATTTACTATTTGTAAATTCATATCAGAGAGCTATTGATAATTGTTTGTGGTTATCTATGGTTCCTTAGTGTAGTGGTAGCGAATAGTGACTCACGTTTATGAGGTCGTACGTTCGAGACTCGTCATGCCCATCTTTCTTAGGCATTTTTACATTCTTTTTTTTTTCTTGAAATTTTTCAGTTTGAGCAGTGTTGCAGTTCTAGTAAGCGTCCGCCATCTTTTAGTGGGCGTAGAAAAAAATCGCCCGGGTCGACGGTAGGAGGGAAATGTGAATGTTTACGATTTTCAAAATGTCTGATCTGGTCCCCTGAAATCTAAGCTAACCGGCAGCCAATCTTTAACTTTGGTTTAAGTTTTATCACGTGCTTGTATGCTGGTTGCCTGAATGCGGCAACGTAATATGTCACTTCTGATTTTCGAAAAGGTGTCCGACAGAATGGTCAAGTGGCTATTCCACAAATATCTGTAAGGTTCTCAAATTTCTTAGACTAGCTGAAATCAAGAAACTGAAATGGCTGCACCAATCGCTCCAAACTAGAAATTCTTACCAATAGTTTTTATAAGCCTGACAAATGCAGATCATGTCTCAAATACGGAGCTGGGGCTCAAAATGCCAATTAAAAAGTAGCAATTAAAACATAGCAATTAAAAAGTACCAATTAAAAAGTACCAATTAAAAAGTACCAATTAAAAAGTACCAATTAAAAAGTTCTAATTAAAAAGTACCAATTAAAATGTACCAATTAAAATGTACCAAATTATTGATGGTTTAGAGTAAATGTCCTTGTGAGAAAGTGAAGCAAACCGTGCAAGACTTTAGTGGACACCCTTCGAAAATTCAGCTAGATGTAAACAATGGTAAATTTCAATGCGCTTTTATTCCATTTAAAAACAAATACGCAAACGCAAAATGGTGAAAGAGCTTTATAAAAAAGTGCAAGAGTCATGCACCAACCACAATGCTGTGTAATGTGTATAAGCACAGGCAGCCTAAGCCTGGGGTTAGTCTTATAACAGTTTCTACAAGTTTATTTAGCTTTTACCTCTTTTTTTTGTTAAGTTACCGACTTCAACCTCTTTGAAGTTTGGTCTATTATAGAAATGTCAACCGAAGTACTAACATTTACTAACTCATACAAATATAACACACAAGTTGTGTCAGCCGTAACACAATCGATTTGTTAGTCTGATGATATGGTTAGAAGAGTGTACGTGGATAGATGGTTGTATAGCGCAGGCTAAAAATACACAATTGAAAAAAAGAAGTCAACGGACAAATCGGTAAATCACTAAAACATAAACGAATTAATGAATTAGGTAATAAGTAAACAAATGAGCGAATGAACGACTAAATAAATAAATAAGTAAACAAATAAATGAATAAAAGAGAATTTACATAAACCAGAATTCTTTAAATTTTGGAATCATATCGATTAATGAGAAAAAGAACACACGATGAATTATTGAAAACGAATCGACAAACAAGGAAATGAAATTTTGAACACGAATGAAAGCAATCACTTTTTCAGCGTTGCAGAAATGTTTCTCACGCTTTCACGTCTGCCACATACAAAACTGTTGTCTTTAAAGATATTTCCTTTAGCTTTGAGCTAAATTGAATTGATTGCGGCGATTTACAAACAAAATTTACATAGCCCTTTGCATTTTTGCGATATGTAACTGGTACGTTAGTTTTAGAAGAAACTATCCCACTTTTCAACACTAAATTCCTTTCACCACTTATCACTATAATACTTATCATTTTTGCACTAATTAGATAAGAATTGTGATTGATTTGTTTGCAGCAGAAATTATTTTTGTACCTTTAATCTCAGTCTTTGCTTAGAAATGGAAAGAACACACAGACATACACTTACAGCTACTTCAATAACAATAGAGATGTGAAAAGTAGATGAATAGATAATTGAGCCCATTACAGATTGATCCAAAAATATGTTTGAACAGTACCATACCGTTAGGACATTCTCGTCCTTTCTTGTAAATGCAGTACTTCCCTCGCGACCAGGGCCGCTCGTAAACATCCTCCTGGTCACGTGGTTTCCAGTTTGGCTGGGTCTTGGTGCAGTAAAAGGACTTCACGTTATTCTTGTTGTCGTGGTCGATACGAATGTGTGTTGTCCTGCGGGACTTGCGAAACCTAAGAAAAAAAATTAATTCTTATGAACTTGCATGTAGAACCTTTCATTTGTCTGATCTCTTCTTGGTTTTTAAACCCCGACATTACACTTTTTTATATGAGAACGCCAACAAATAAACCTCAATGTTCTCATCCTTTTTCAGAGTTTCAGCATCAACTGTTCTTAACCCTCTCAGCCCAAAACATGCCATGACGTATTGCTAAATTCTCCTAAATAGGTAGATTATTATGCAAAATCTTTTATATAAAGGTTCGTTAACACGCAAAACTTTTACTCTAATTTTTGGAGCGGCTTGTGTGGCTTTTTTCTCAAAAACCTTTCTGAGGAAGGAGCCAAACAAACCGCTCCAGGAACTTAAAGTAAACGTTTTGTGTACAAGAGAATCTTTTTCATAAAAATTTAATTCCCTCTGACTATCAGCTATTTAGCACTTTTAATCTGACGGAGTCTACAACGTCGGATAGACTATTATGCATGCTTTTTGCAACAAGACCTCTAAAGCCCTGTTTGCGGCTTATCTGTGCGGTAAGCTAAGGGACTGCATCAAATTGTATCGACAAAAATTGTTTTCTTGGAAAGGAGAAAAGTGTCCAGTGAAGTAACCTTGTGCTAAACGTGGCGAATCGCAAGTTTTCTAATTGTTTGCAAGTTAAAACAATGTTAAAAGATCGAAAAGCATCTTGGTCGGGGATCACAAATATCTCAGGCACTTACGCGGCGTGCACGTCAGCGGTGTCCTGGAACCTCCATCCTTCATTCCATTCGTAACCCTTTTCAGCCTGTGGACAGCCTTTCCGCGTCATAGGGAGACCATACGTTCCCTTTGGCCAAATGATGGGCATTTTGATCAACAGCTCTGGGGAGGAACTGACATCAGTCACAGGAATAACGAAAACAAACCGCGTTGAAGCAATACTTGGTTGGTTGAAGGAAGTTGTGTTTTGTTCAGGTGCTTTTAAAAGTGTTACCTCATTTTTAATTGTTATCAAGATCCTAGTGAATAAAAAAAGACCGTGAAAAATTTGTAATACACAAAAACATAATTATCAGTTTAATAAATGTTATTAGTGAGAAGGCAATTTTTTAATTAAAAAGATGATCGAAGTCATGTTTATAAGCAGTTCACAACCATAGTCTGCAATAAAAATGGTTTTCCATCGATCTAAAAGTCATTTTGCTAATACAGTTAAACATTTACGTTTAACAAAACTGCTGTAAAACTGCATTGCATTAAAATAAACAGTCTTAGGCTGCGTCCACACTGCGCCGGGTAAATTTGAAAACGCATCTTTATTTACACGGTCAGGCCTTCCGTCCACACTACACCGGTGAATTTTGTCACCGAAAACGGAGCTTTTCGAAAACGCCGGCTAGAGTGGATAAATTTGAAAACGCTGGCTAAATGTTCTAGTGTGGACGGAGATCTTTTCGAAAACAATGCTTTTCGAAAACGTTGACGTCACGCACATGACCTAACTTCATAAACATCCAAAATGGCGGACAATGTGATAACTGCTCAGTGCTTTCTTGTTTTCCATTTTGTCAACTCTACTTGTTCTACTAGAGTTGAACATAGCGCTCTACCATATCTCTAGAAAACTGCAATTGCGAATTCGTCATTTCCAACACTTTATTTTATCAAGTGGACCGAAAAGAAGTCGGTTTAAACCGTACTTTCATTAACGACGCTTTTGGGTGAGACCTGAGCGTACAAGCTCTTTCGAAAGACGTGAAACAATACAAAGCAAAAAACTACGCGCACAAATGGCGCGGCGTGAAGGCGGAAAAAGCGTGGGCTGTTAGTGCGCATGCTCAAAGGTGCATTTAAGCGTTGTTCATCGTTGCAGTGTGGATGCGGATCTTTTTATCCGTTTTCCAGTGTGGAAGGAGATCTTTTGATGCGGATAAGTTTGAAAACGGCGTTTTCAAATTTACCCGGCGCAGTGTGGACGCAGCCTTAAGATTTCAGTCTCGGTGGTATTTTGCTCAGCGTACGGCGGGTTATAACTAAGATAAAATACAATCTTGTGAGCCACTCGGGTAAGGATTTAACCGTCTACAGAGTTTTTTCAAGTACCTCTCGGAAGCTGTCCACCCACGTACTCCGGATAATCTTTTAAAGCTTGTTCCAGCAACTTCTTCTTCTTCTCCCTAACTTCATCTTCCCCCTGACCCTCGGAACAAACTCCAGAGGCTACGAATTTGTCCAGCGTCTGCCAGTAGTCCGGCTTCAAGAAAGTTAGAATCGAGTCGACCGCGATGGAAATCGGGTCAGGGAGCTCCTTCGAGCCTGCAGGGAGTCAAGGCAACAGACCAGGAGCTCAAGCAACTTGGACGAGAACGTCAGCAAAGACTTATGCTGAATTTCGAGCTTCCCACTTGCCCTTTTCTTGTTTGTATTAAGGCCCGTTTACACTGGTAATTTTTGGCGTGCGCTCCCGCTCTGTGCAACTTCAAGTCGAGTGACTGTGTAAACCTCCTGCAACTTCAGTACAATTTCGTGTTTTGAGCAGCAGCGTTGGAAACAGAGCATTCGCAAACGGCTCGTAAGAATATGTTGAAATTATCTTTTCTGTTTTGTTTTTACGTTTGTTTACTCCAAACTGCTCTACGCACCTTTTTTCGTTTTTTCAGCATGCAGTCTCCATGCTTGACATGGTTCGCCGAGGCAAGCTTGTAAACCACTGTCCGCGCGGAAAAAATGTCCCACGAGTACCTACTAGTACTCCACTGATATGCCCCTTTTGCCACATTTTTCTTAAAAGTAGCAGCCAAGTTGCATCAAGTTTCGAGCATGTTCGAAACTTTGCAGTTTTTCTCGCGCTGAAATTGAACTAAAGTTGCAGGTGGTTTGCACGTGCAATTGAAGTTACAGAACCGGCGCGACAAAATGTGCACCAGAAATCGCGACAAAACTTGCATCAAAAATTTCTAGTGCAGACGGGTCTTAAGGCATTCGGTTAATTTATTTTGCATGAAAGTGTATGAACGTGAAAAACTAGAAAACTAGTTATATTTAGTTTAGTTGATTCTCAGTAATCTATTTATCTACTGAGAACCGACAAAATATTAACTAGTTCATTACCCAAAACTGGGTACCCCATTCACTCAGAAATTGCTTGGAAAACAATAGCAGAACACAATGCTGATTTTTTATGGCCGGAAGTTGGGCGTCATACCTGTGACTAGTGTTTCTGTATTTGTTGTGTTCTTGAAGACATTGGTGTTCTTGGTCTGAGAGAAAAGTGTTTTCACATCCACAGAGGCACTCATTGTCTTCGCCACATCCGACGCGCTCACTGAAACCGACGCCCCGGCCTGTAACAATGATAACACATACATACTTTATGTGACAATCCTTAATATAACATTAAAGACAGATAAAATCTATTTACTAAAAACTACGAAGGGTGCAATATTTACAAGATGTAGTGGTAGTATGATACAATACTAAAGAAACCTATATCACCTGTATATCAATTCATACGTATTGAACTTTTTTAAAAGAATTTTTTTAAACTGATCAATGAGTCTACATTTTTTAAGATTTGTGTTCAGAGCGTTTCAAAGCTTTAGTCCATTGTTTGGAAACGAACGCTGTCCAGTTGATAATTTACAAAAGGAAGGTTCAGATTATTGCAGTTCCTTTGCTGAATTTGCTAAATAAAATTCTGGCGATTAGCCTGCCATGAATTTCAAACCCATTATAATGCTTCTATGGTCGAGTTGTTTGGTGACTGCAACCAGTTCAACGGTATCAGGATTAATGTAACATCGTCAAGTTTCCGAGTACCACTGACAATACGACCTGCAGTGATAATAATGATGATAAAAAGTGTGAAGATGATGCTGTTTATGGGAAACAGGGGTCACCGACCGACCCTGAAGCACGGTTCTGTTTGCGTGGACAGATCGTTTTAGTATAACTTCATCTCTTATTTCAACAATACTAAAGGCGCGGCCACACGACGCAACATTGCATGAAATGTTGCGCGAAATAGGATAGTTGCACCGTGTGGCCGCCTCTGAAACTGTTGCACGCAGCGTTACTTAATTGAGTGCATGCCTTAACAATAACAGTCATAACACATATACGACGTATGAGAATTAATGTCCGTTACAATGCATTTCGTTCTAAATTGATCCTGTATCAAACCCCAATAAGGATTTGTAACATAAAGACTTAAGATATGTTCCTTTCACGCAAAAGTAGGACTAATGATATTGGGAGAAAGAGGCTGGCGAGTTGTGAATACTAGTTTTCGATACCTCCATGTGGGCGTTCGTAACGAAATCGTCCAAGGTATTGATGTATTTGATAACTTTCTTCGTCCCAATATCAGCTTGAATGATGACGTCCTGAATGGAGATGAGATCAAAGGAAAAATTAGAAACAATTGTAGATTCAAGCGGGTTCTTGCCAACGTTTCTTGCGCCTTTTGTTATTTGGTTCTTTTGACTTTTGTTCAGCAGTAGATGTCGGAGACAACGTAATTTTAAGCAATGCCACTAAGAAGAAGGTTTAGCAAAAGAAAAAAAAGAAGAACACGAAGAAGAATGTTTTTAACAGTACAGATAATTCTATATTTTATTATGGTAAATAATAATAATAATAATAATAATAATAATAATAATAATAATAATAATAATAAGTAGCAGTAGGTAGTGCGTCAGCAACAACGTAACCACCATGCGCACACCGATAGGTTTATGACTTTCAATTACGTGTAACCGTTGTTGTTGTTATGTTTGTTTCTGTAGTTTTGCAATCTTGTACCGATATCCATGTTCTCTTACTGACCCCTCTTGTAATTGAGCAATTGCTACCAAAGAGGAAAGAAACATCTCATTATTACTGTTAGTAATTGTAGCAGTAGTAGTAGCAGTAATAGTAGTGTATTTTCTTTTTACAGGTCAACGAATGATTTAAAAAGAAGAGAAGTCACTCTATTAAAGTAATATTACTTCACTATTATTATTATTATTATTATTATTATTATT
>JAOBRG010219650.1:0-17187 GCA_027574985.1 Umimayanthus nakama | reverse complement strand
TTTTTATAGCTATTGAAAGCAAATGGATATGTTACTGCTTGTCAGTTCATTTTTGTCAATCCTTTAGTGTTTGAGGCAATAAATAAACTATCACTTTTTTGCCGTACACAACTTCTACACTTAGAAAGTTTAATGTAACTTAGTAGGACGTGGAATCCTCACTTTAATTTTTTCATCTTTCTGCAGAGCTTCTTCCAGAGGTTGAGGCGCTGGGTGAGCAACCTGAATTGTCTTCGCTCGCACGAACCCGATGAAGAGCAAGAAAATACTTCAATTGTCTGAACACATACACAAGTTTTCTCCCAATGACCGTTGTATTTAATGAAAAAATATAATAGTTTAGTGACTGTCGCTGTGAGTGGCTTGTTTGTTTGAATATTATTTTATAGAGAATCTCCGACATGATAGAACTAATAGACAACTTCACAATCTCAAAGAAAGCTTTCGTACTTGTACATATTTACAATTGTAGAATATAAAAACTAGACGGAGTTCAGCTCAAAGAATAAGAGGATGGCCGTTTGATGTATCGGGGAAAGGGAATGATTTGGTTCCAGTTGTATTTCGTCGTTCAACCTTTTATTTACGTTTTTTATACATTTTCTTTTTTTTATACATTTTCTTCAGGTTTCAATTCGTGCAAACAATTTTCCGTTACTCCTAGCCCCACCCCCTCCCCCTGGTGATACCAAATGGTCCATCCTAAATTTCTTTCTTTCCATTCATAATCGGGTGGTGCTTGCATGACATCGGTATGAGGACATTCTGGTTGCAATCACAGAGTTAGATTCAACATTCGCATATAGAAGCTTTTTAAATTTATTCTAGAATGAATTTGATTCCACTTATCATCCCGTCCAATCCACTTACCGAACTATCGTGAAGATTTTGTACCGAATCGAAACTCGATCCGATGTCATGTAATTGCCACCTTTGACGACAATAATGAACATGAAAATCCATGCAGTTTCACGAACATTAACATGAATAGCACCATTTAGGAAAGTTTCGTGCATCCGTCAGGACACTTCGGGGAACGTTTTGAACATAAACTGAATATCATTCAACTTAGTTATGTAATCAAACTGCTATAATTTGTTTTTGGGCTACATGAAACTTTCCAAGTTTTGAACAACTAAGAACTGCTTGTTGAACTTGTCAAGCCAGTATCTGAAACTAAGAAACACCACTCCTGCATAAGCTGTAATGATATCAGTTATTAATGAATAAGTAAATAAATCTAAAGTCGCTTTGCTGATTTGTCGACTGTTAAAGCACCATTCTATTTTTCATCACACAACGCACATGTCGCACTAACCCCCTCCCCTAGACACCAGACACACACACACACACACACACACACACACACACATGTGCAAAATCCAAGCACGTGGTGAGGCTTGCGCAGGCATGCGCTGCGATAGCACGCATCTGTCCCCAAGGCAATTCATAGAAAATCTCCGAGTGCGTCGTAGACGAGAAAAATACGCCATTTTTCGCGCAAATTTTATCTTATGTGTATCATAAAAATGGTAACATACAAAAATCAACCAAGATCCGATACCGAGGACTGAAACAACTTCCTCACATGTTCATTGCACATTTCTGTTCTTGGATCTAAGCTTTCTTATGACTTTCTCGTTCTTGAGTAGGGTGTATGTTTGACTTTCTGGTAAAAAAGAACAAATATCTTGTGGTGTTCATCAGTTTGCACAATACGTTTAGAAAACTGAACGACTAGCTGAAGATGTAAAGTAGTTTTAGATTTCACAGTAAAGCATTCCGGAGGCAAACCTGTTTATAAGAACTGTATGAACTCAAGTGTTCAACTGACCTATATGGTAAGGACTGGGTAAGAGTCAAAAAGAGTGGTGGATAAAATTGTTTTCTATTCTTCCAAACGCCGACGTACCTCAACGTTACTTACTTTGTCTGACTAGGAGATGTTCAGGATCTTTCTCTGAAGCCACATTTCGCAGCTCTCTAACCTTCGTGTATCATTTTTTCAATGCCTCTGACTCAGCATGATATAGCAGTGTGCTCAAGATAAGAGTCTCAATAATTCTTTTATCTAGGTCGAGGCTGAAAGATTTTGTTAATAGCTCTTTCCTGTTTGAGAAAACTTGCTTTGCCCGGGCTGTTCTCGATCTTATGTCTTTCTTGCATTGCCTGTCCTGTGTCGCTAGATAATTGAATATGTGTCACTTGGATCATTCAACACATTTCCACACTTACTTGTCAGGCTTTCTTGTTTCTTGCTTTCTCGATTCCCTTGACATAGTTCTTTAACTTTTGAATACAGTAGATCTGATCTTCCTTTTCTTTCCACTGAGTTCTTCTAGTTCACTACACTGTCTCTCCCAACACTAAGCTCGCGCTCTGTCCGTTTCTCTGCGAAGATCATTGTTTAACTTTCTGCACACCGCTCTGCCTAGTTCTGTTTATACGTTCTTCCATTTCCGTCTCTCTTACATTTTGTCTACCATCTGTTCAGTAATCCAATGTTTCTTGGAATTCTTCCTAGTTACAAATCCAATTTTTTTCACTCCGATTTCTATAACCGCAATTTGAGGTGATTTCATTGTGTTCTCTATTTGATTCTGGCTTGTATTGTTTTGCTCTGTGCTGAGGTACTGATCCGCCTTCTTTGCAAGTCTCTTCCGGTGATAACTTTTCAGTTTCTCCCTGTTCCACCTCTTGATCTTCTTGCCACCGCATACTCGTTTCAGTTTTAGCTTGATTTTCATTGTGATCAAGTTATGATCAGAATAGCAGTCAATTCCAGGGTAAGCCACAGCCTTTTCTACACTATTGCGCTATCTCTGCCTCACTAAGGTGTAATCAATCTCTAGACGCAGGGTATCCCCGGAGATTTCCATGTGTACCTACGCCTCAAATTGTGTTCGAAGCTTGTGCTGACTATCATTAAAATCATGCGGTCACAGAACTCGTTTCGTCTGCCAAGTCCAAAACGTACTGCAACCAGGCCATTGCTTCCTTCTCCTACTACTACGTTGAAGTCTCCTAGGACTATCCGGTGATCATTACTCTTTCCGATGTTAATTAAGTATTTCTTTAATATTATCATACATTTCTTCTACTTCTTCATCCAAGTGGTCAGCGGTAGGCGTATATATGACGATGCCGCGCATGATATCCACTGGATCACCTCTTAACTTGACCATCAACAGTCGATCAGTGTTTGTTTCCCTCCTTTCGACACACTTTGCCGCTTGTTGGTCAAGGAGCAGAGCAACTTCTCTTTCTATAATTGTACCTTCAGAGTGAATCACACAAACAACATCACTATAATAAAATCTCCGTTGCTCTTAAGGTACGTTTCGGTAAAGCCAAAAATCTGCAATCCTTATCTGTGCATCTCATACTTAATGTTTTCAAGCTTCTCCTCTCTCCACATCGTTCTTACATTCCACGTATCAAATCTAACATCTCATTTGGGGTTTTCTCGTGTTGACGACCTGAGTAGCCCCGTTCTCTCTTATGCTGGACGCGACACCTGGCCTCGCAGAGGTGCCGTTAACGTCGTTACTAATATCATTCAGTCTTGCAGTCATTAATTACAAGGAAAACAAGGGAAATGGTGCCGAGGTGGTTTCCCGTTGCCTTCCACAGCCGCAGTGGCCGTCTAAGTGGGCCTAATTGATCCCAACACGCACAGTAGTTCATGTTAACGTCCTGCTGCATACACCGTTGTCCATTTTAAGCTCGTAGGCTGATACAGCTATTCATCATGCTGCTGTCCATGACTTCTTGGGAGTCCGCCGTAGCTTCTCCATTTCCCTGGTGTGGGAGGCTTAGGAAGTGCTGACGCTTGCCTAACGCGAGCTCCCAGACCAGCGAAGGGATGGCGTCGTCTTACTTCCCCATTGTGAGAGGGCCCAGCCGCTACACACCCGTTTCCCGTATATGCTTGTTAACATTGAAAATCAGTTTGACATACTTGAACTGTGATAATTTGTTCAACTCACGAACACGTTAAAGCAGAAAGTGCTTTATTATCATCTTATTAACGTGTCAGCTGGTCGCAACGAGTTGTTTCTCGATCTTTGGTAAGAAAGATTTGCCAGCCCGTAGCACTAATAAGTATTAAATTTCGCACAAAACTTAATTGTTGAACTTTCAAGTTTGGCAAACAGTTTCGATTTATCGCCATTAAAAGAGGTTTTGGAAACAGTTGGCTAACATGTTGAGCTAACACTTGTTATATAGAAGTACAATTGTTGATGAGTCCTTTTTTGATTAAAAATAAAATAAATAAAGTACAATTTCTGAACGGTTTTTCTGGCTGTATATATTTAGGATACAACATTGAAGATCGAAAGATCTTTCAAATCTCAGTTCAAACGTTTAAAATTTTTGTCATTCACACAAACAAGTTGTCGAGCTACTTCTTGGCACTCAGTTACGACAATGTTTGTTTCTGGTTCCCGACAAATTACCAGTAAATTTTGCTCTAAATTTCCGAAGTAGCGAATTGCCTCTTTCTAGTCTCTGCCAGTTCAATCCAATGTTATTGAAGTAATTGTTTCTTTTTTTATTTCAAATTCTCGATATTTTCTTTTAGGGTCAAAATTTTAGCAGACAAAATTTTACGGTTTGTTTTTAATCTGTCTCAACAACAACAACAATCTTTATTAGGGTAAGTCAAAAGTTACAAATATATCACTGCAAATAGCAAAAAGCAAAGCTGGTCGAGCCGCAGGCGATGTGTTGGGACGGCTTAGTACGAAAAACATAAAAGATAAACTTTGTAAACGAAAACATAAGAACATGCAAAAGGAAATCCTTACATAAATAGCTAAGTTAAATAAATCAATCCAAATGGTAGGACAGTTAAAACAAAAATTTGTTACAGCTTTTTCATTTCAGAAATATTAAATCGTTGTATAAAAGATCAGCATAATTATCCTGACTCTTAAGAACTTCAAGACGAATTGCCTGAACTTGCTTTTCTCTTAGAAATATGATTTGGCAGCTTTCGGATATTTTTTGGTATATTGTTCCAAATTTATGCTCCTATAATAAAAAACGAGTTTTTGTGCTAATGTAGTCTAGAATAATTGATATAATAATTGCCAGATGATGAAGAACAGGTGTTGTACGTGTGCTTTTCTTTAGTGGGACTAAGAGATATGTAATTTTATGTGGCGCAAAATTATTAAAAGCATTAAACATCACGGTTGAGCACAGCTTGAAGAATAGCATTGTTATAGGCATGATATTAGATTGAACAAGAGGCTCATTAAGCCTTTGCTCGTGGTATGAGTGGAGACTGAAGTGAGGTTGCATTCAGTAATTTTAACCCTTGAAGCCATGAGGGGGCACTGACCGCGTGGGACCGGGGACAAATCCCAAATATGGCAGTCACTGGACCGAATCGCTAATCGCGACATGAAGAAAAAAAAAGAAAAAGGACGAAGAAATGGAACCCAAAAGTTGACTCGTGGTACCACGAGTAATAAAGAATGGTGCAGCATGTGAGCAGAAAGGTGCAAAGTGAATTAGGCAAACTGTACGCGCATGTTCCGTAGAGTATTTCACGAAAACGTTCTTTTTTGCGTACTAATCTGGAAAACTTACACTTTATTAGATATATATTGCAAACCAAGTTGGCGTTAAAATCGTATCTTTAATTGAGGGACCAGGAAACTTAATAAAATCCCGGTCGCTCCAGTTGAATAAAAAATAGAAAGGAGTATTGTTGATTCGTGAAACGTTTTGAGAAGCCGGAAAGCGATGACTGTTGGACCGACTGATCCACACTTTTTTTTGTCGCCAGTTAACATGCAATAATACGTCTGTCGTATGGCCCAACGTTTGAAAGAAGATGGGGAAGCTTCGGAGCAAGGATTGAAAACAAAAGTAATTGCGTTTAGTTCCTTATGAAAAATGAAAAACAAACCAAAGGTCGTTATTTAGCGATTTTTGAGCTATAAGGTGTTAACAAGGATTCAAATGGTACTTTATCGTAGTTGCGGTTTAAGCCAATAGTTTAACAAGATCTCAGTATACTTTGGTTTTACGTCTTTTCAAAAACTCTTTGAAAAGTTTGGCATCTATCTGATATGTTGTACTTGAGCTGTATTTTTATAAAGAACGTAAGCTAGGCTAAAACGAACATAAAGTAATTTAGTTTTAGTTTTAAAAACCTTTATTGGGATTTATTGCCCCAAATGGGGTTGAGCACGAACGAGACTCCAGGTCTCATACAAGGTGTCAACCCACTTTAGATTTAGTTTTAACAACTTTATTGGGACTAATTGTCCCAACGGGGTTGGACACGAACGAGACTCCAGGTCTCATGCAAGGTGTCCACTCACTTCAGGTAACAAACCTGGCAAAACAATGGCGCTAGCTTGCTCTTATCGACAAGTGTGTTGGTCGTTTTAAGTCCCGCGAAAGCATGTCGAAAGACTAGACCAACGGCTTAACGTCCCTGTTCACGGACGGTGTGGTGAAAGAAGGTCGCCCAAAGTTCAACCCTCCACCAGGCCGGGAATTGAACCCGGGACCTTCTGGTTTGCAGTCAAAGATTTAACCAGCTGCGATAACCTCGCACAGATAAAAAGGGAACGTAAAGCCCGGCGCACACGAGAGGAAACAGCTGAGCAAAATGTCTCGCGAGGCCGTTAGCTCAGCTATTTCCTACCGTGTACGCGTGAATTTTGGTGAGGTAAAAATTATCAAACGTGTTAGATATTTGTTTCACAACCTGGCGAGGCAAAAATCTCACCAAAATTTACGTGCACACGGGAGGAAACAGCTGAGCTAACGGCCTCGCGAGACTTTTTGCTCAGCTGTTTCCTCTCGTGTGCGCCGGGCTTAAGGTTAAAAAGAGAACGTCAGGTCATTCAAAAAGGAACTTAAGGCTAAAAGAGAATGTAAAGCTGAAAAGAGAACGTGAAGTTAAAAAAGAACGTAACGCTAAAAGAACATAAGGTTTAAAAGAGAACGTAAGTCTAAAAGAGAACTTAAGGCTAATAGAAGGAAAAAATTCAACAACATGCTGAGAACTTACCCAAGGCTAAAGAATGTGAAGAACGTTTGTTTTGGATTCTGCTTAAAAGAATAAAATATTTTGTTTCTCGACCAGTGTTCGTGAGTGAAGCATTGACTCCAGTGCTGTGCATGTACATTTTACTAATTAAAAATCATTTTTATTCATCGCTTTGCTCAGTTTTTCTGGCCATTTCTGACTAGGCCATTTACAGTTACGTTCATCATAAATTATTATGTTTTGTTCAGTCAATGCACTGTTCTTTAGAACAAAGCTTGTGTCTCTGTTTAATAAAATGAAGTATTTTCTTGCCCTTCATCGGGTTCGTGCGATCGAAGACAATTCAGGTTGCTCACCCAGCGCCTCAACCTCTGGAAGAAGCTCTGCGGAAAGAAGAAAACATTAACCTGAGGATTGCAAGGTACACTGAATCATACGAGTGCCAAGTCGTACTAAGTTACACAACTTTCTGATGAAAAAATTGTTTTATTGTATGTACAGAGAAATTTGTTTATTTACTGCTTAAAACAGCCACCAGAGGATTGGCAAAAATGAACTGACAGGCAGCAATGCAATCATAACATTGTTCCTGGCTTTCTTTTCTTTAAGTCTAAAAATGAATATAAAATTATACCAGCCAATTCTTCGCTGTCGAAAAAAGGAAGACATTTACACCAATTCAACTGAAACTAATGGTTTTATGTACTCAGGTATCCAGAAATATGCGTTTTTCGTGTTTCACCGTACCCTGAGTCAACTTAAGATTAAGGGGCTCATCATTTTTTACCAGGAGAGTTTGGCGGACAGCAAGTTTTCAGGTGGTGAACATCGAAAGAATATGATCCCTCCTCTTGAACCCTTGGGAAATATAGCGATCCCCCAATCAAAAACATTAATGATGCTGTGGCTTTGAATACAAGGCTGCAATATCCTTTAAAATGAGCATGTATTTATGGTATCTTAAAATGTTTTGACTAATGCAAGAGATCAACGTGTCCAGCCAACAAAGCTGAGTTTCCAAACATTCTACACTCAGTACATTGGGCCACAAGACTCGAAACATGTCTACTTGCCTATCATTACACACTCCGACACGCTTAGACAATTTAGTGAGAATAAAAAAATATGTCATTCCCCCTGCAGTGCAGCAAAAAAGTTTGTGATCTCCTTCTCTTCCATCCAAGCAAATTTTTCAGTCCCCCATCCTGGTAAAAATGATATGCACCTAACAAAAAATATTTCTTGCTAAACAAAGATTTTTCTGTGTGTGCAACTGGGCTAAATAATTTAAGCTGCAGTGGCATCGGGACAGTGGTAAAGTTTGTGTAGAGAAGCGATGCGTTAGGAAGGGAGGGGCAGAAAAGCACTGATCGGACTTCTCTGATACTGTAAAGAAACCTAAATGTGGAAAACTGTCAGCTAAATAATGTGCTCGTACATTTCACAGAATGCACCGTAAAACGTTTACCCACCAATTTCGCCTTCTTCCTCATGATGTACCCAGCAATGATTGCGTTTTCACCCTGCACGCGTTTAACCAAGTTTGTCACCTCGGCCAAATTCTCTCTCAGCTCTCTCCTAGCTTCTGCGGAGCTCTTCTCCAGCTCGCGGCGAGATCGGATCTGAAAAGTGATTCTGCTGTGGATGTGTTGTTCAGCTTTGAGCTGGAGATTTTCAATTTCCAGCTTGTTGTTAACTGAGGCAACCTCCTTTTCCAATTCGGATTTGTCTCGCAGGAGATTGTCCAGGTTTGATTCCAACTCTTTGTGTCGCCTTTCTGTAGCCTCAATATCAGACAGGATGATCTTCAACTCATACCCAGTCTCGGGCCGTTCCTCTCGGTCTATTCCTACTGGGCCTGGTTTGCACACCTGAGTGCTCTCGTTCACTCTCTCAAACTTACTGGTTTGCACACCTGAGTGCTCTCGTTCACTCTCTCAAATTCATTTTCCGCCGGAAGTGTATTGTTGCTCTCCGTCTGCTTGCCAGTGCGTGGCAGCAGTTGGCTGTGCTCATATTGCAGCTGCTCCAACTGATAACGCACCAGTCTGCAGCGCTCTTTGGCTGTGAGCGGCATGAGAACGAACCTTAATAAATTTGGTCGTAACATCGACGGACCGCTTTGTGTCCCCTGCAGGCAGAGTAAGATTAGAAGTTAAGTTTGTTTGTAGATGGTTTATTTGTTAGTTAATTAGCCTTTTGCTTTCTAGCTCATTCGCTAATTAATGAACTTGAATTGGTTACTTATTTACTTAAATACTTACTTACTAATTTACTTAAATACTCACCGGGTACTTGCTTACCTTGACTTCACTTACTCACTCACTTACTTACTTACTTACTTACTTACTAACTTACTTACTTACTTTCTTGCTTATTAACTCACTCGCTCACTCTCTCACTTATTTACTTGACTTACTTACTCACTCACTCACTCACTCACTCCTTTACATACTTCCTTCTTTCCTTCCTTCCTTCCTTCCTTCCTTACTTACTTACTCACTTGTTTACTTACTTGCTTACTTACTTATTTACTCACCTAATTACTTACTCACTCACTCACTCACTCACTTACATACTTCCTTACTTACTTACTTACTTACTTACTTACTTACTTACTCACTTACTTATTTACTTATCTACCAACTATTTTATTACTTAACGGGTATTTGCTTACTGGGCTAACTTACTCACTTATTTACTAACTCACTCACTCGCTCAACAACTAACTCACTTACTTACTAACTTACTTTCTTATTTTCTTACTAACTCACTCGCTCACTCACTTACATTCTTACTAAGATACTTATTTTCTTACTTACTAACTCATTCGCTTATTCACTCAATTACTTTCTTTCTTATACCAACTAACTAACTAACTAACTAACTTACTTACTTACTTAGTCACTCACTTACTTATTCACTCTCTTACTTACTTACATAGTTAATAGTTTGCCGGGTACTTGCTTACTTTATTTCTTCTTTCACCTACTTAGTTACTTACTTACTTATTTACTTACTTACTTAATTACTTGACAGCTTGTTATGGTAAAATTTCAGAAAAATCATTTAGAAAATTACGAAAAGCTTCTTAATTTATAAACGTTCTTACCTGACTCTTTAATTGTATGTCTTCACAAGAGGTCTTGAGATCGAACATTGACACAGTTCGTAAAATTTCTTTATTGTCGTGTTTTGGGAACTAAAAACAGGGTCAACAAACAGTGTTAGGAGAAGTTTGAAGCAAGCAGTATATACTTTCAGGTTACACAAAGTGTTTTAAAATATGAACTTTGTCTACCCAGACAATAAATAAAAAAAATATTTAAAATTCGGAAATGTTTTAACACTAGCTGATACTGTAAGTGCAAACTAATCGAAAACTACTTTTAGTTCACAAGGGTAAATGTAAAAAAATAAAAAACGTTAAAAATCCGCCGGCAAAACTACTGTTTGCGTATAGGACACATTCTAAATCATGCGCAGAGCAAAACTAAGAGTTTTGCTGCTGGCCACAATTCCTGATTACAATATTCTGTGTTACTTTTGAAGACGTTTTTTTTCTCGCAGTAGTTATATTGTTTCTTTTGCTTCCTTCATCTAATCTATCATGTTTAAAAATCGTGTCAAGTCGTGTGAGCTCGCCGAATGAAACCCTAACCTTGTTCTGTGCTTTATTGAGAAAAAAGGCTTGTTTTATTAACCAAAAGAGCATTTTGCCTTAAGATCAGATATCTGGCATCTTTTGCAGTTTCTTTTATTAGTTTGGTCTCATCACATTAAACAAAAAGTGAGAATATCTCTTTTTATTATATGGGCAACAGTGTTTTACTGGAAAATAAACCACTCATAGAATCCATATGACAGTACATCCGGGTCCCTAGTAGGATATTTTCCATATCTTCACTAGTGAAAATACCGCCGGTTTCCGAACACTTCCGAAGATTTTCCGAAAAGTTTTAAAAATCATAAAAACATCTGAAAATTGCTTTTGAACCGTTTCCGAAGTTTTCCGAAAATTCCCGAATACTTCCGAACACTTCCGAAGATTTCCGATGGTTTTCCGCCGAAAATTTTAAAAAATCCAGAAGCTTGTTCGGCGCCCATATAATCGTTTCGCTGCGCTCAACTCGTGAGATACTTTAGCCACTCGAAGATAAAATCCATATCTTTTGGAAACCGTGTAATATCCTCTATGTATTTCAAGATTTTAAATAACTTAAGGTCTAGTAAAATTTCATTTAGAATAATCAATATTCTCGCCACTTGAGTTAAGATGACAATCTTTAACTATGAAGTTTTCAGTTTCATTAAACAAAAGACCAGCCAACTTATAAAAGGTGCCAGACCTTTGACGTGAATCAAGCGTTGGTGCATGACTTACTTCTCCTATTGACTACTTCATGTTATGTTTTTCCATCATAAAAGTATGGGAGATGAAGTCTAAGGCAACCAATGTTTTCACCTTTTCCTTTCACCTCCGCTAACCACATGCACGCTGTATTTTTAAGATACTTTTGAACAGACAAATGCAAGATAAATTGATTTTAATTCTATTTGTGGATTAAAGATAAATGCTTACTCGCTATAAATCTTTCAGGGCTAACAATTTTGACAAAAAATATGCACAATATAAGACAAAAACAGCACTAACTACAAAACCATCATGCGTTCGACCAAAATGGCAGAGACAACGACAGTACGTTAGTTCATCTTGTTGGTTAGGATATTTAAGAACAAATTTACTAGTAACATTTTGGGAAACAGTTCTTTGTGCAGAAACATTGGATTAACTGACTGCCAATTCCAAAGTCGTCGATAATGCGGAGTATCAATTTAGAAAACTTACTTGTTTGTGTAGAGCAACACTGAAATGTTTGAAACTTTTTTAATGAGATTTACAAATCGCTTCTTGTCGTAGTTTAACTTTATAAAGTCAGGAAAAACGTTTGACGACATTTTTGTTTTTCTGACTAAAAAACTCTGTAATTGAATTAAATTGAAAGACACCGACTTATCAATAGTTATAATACTGTTTATTAATTGATAGCTCAGTTTGGTTTACCAACCATTTTTAGAGCCAACTCCGTTTAATAGCAAAAAATGTCGAAATTGTTTGCTGCACTTTAAACTTCGACAATGAAGCTTTGTGCGCAATTTTTAAAAATATTTATTTATGCTACGGGCTGACAAGGTCTTTCTTACCAAAGCTCGAGAAACTCGTTGTGACCAGCTGACAAGTTTGAGCTGATAATAGTTCACTTTTAACGTACCAGTGAGTTGAGCAAGTTTTCACAGTTCAAAGTTTTTTATCAAGTGTGTGAAAAATTTTCATTGTTAGCAAACTTATAGCTTTCCCTTGCATTGTTACGTCAAAGCGCGTGACTTTCTAAACTCTAACGTCGTTTATGATTGGCTGCTTGTGTTGATTCCACGCGCACAGCAGCAGAACACTTTTTACGCGATCTATGATTCGCTGCTTCCTTAAGATTTGAATTTTTTACCGTTACAAACCAGCTCTTACCGCGCACTGTGTAACCTAGAGCTTTGTAGCCGCGCCTCATCGGCCGCCCATTCCACAAGGCAGCAAAATTCAATGTGTGGTGAGTGATAGTAAATGTAAGTAACAATTTACCGTATATGTTGAAGGGAAAAGGGTCCAGAGATGCCAGGAGAAACAAAACCGAAAGCAGGGGCGTTAAAAATGATAAGGAGAACTGGAAGAGAAAAAAAGCTTAGTCCGCTCTTTCTGATCCGCTGGGGCTACAAAGAAATTTTTTGGTGAATCCATTTGTAGAAAAATTAACGCGCATCTATATTATTTGGCACGCATCGCTTCGTAAAAACACCGGCCATGTTTATGGTCTCCGCAAGCTCCGATGTTAATGTCATAACTTTGAAAGCTAACAACAAGCTTGTTACTATCCTTTTTTAAATAAATAAATTTTAATGTGTTTACAAGTAGTGATTACAAGTAAAGAGGACTTGCGTTACACGTCCACATTTTTAAAAACAAGGAAAGAATTGGCAAAATTAATTTTGCTTTTTGTGAAATGGGACGGTAACATTCCCCGTGTGCAGATAAGTCAGTGTTTTAACGGGTGCTCCGTGCAACTTTTCGATAACGCCGTTAAAATGTCTACCTTAACTGTTGCAATTGTGCAGCCAAATACAAAGAATTCTGAACCAGGTCACCTAAGAACTAAATGTAAATGTAGAAAAATGTGATACTCACAACTTAAACAGGCGTCTGCAGCTTTACAAATAAAGAGAAGGGGGCCTCCTATTAGGACTGAAGTGGAGCGGGGGAACTAAACATCATTGTATTTCGAAATTATTTGCAAATAATTTAAATGGTATGTTATATAACTTATGTGATGCACAGTAGAATTAGATGACTCGAGGCATTTTTTATCGTTCATGCTGAATGGAGCGGTGCTAGTTATTGACAGTATATAAATACGATGATCATGTATCAGTGCAAAGTCGATGTGATTTAGACTATGGGCCTAGTAGATAGATCTTCTATTCAGTGAATGAAACTTGTGTACTGTGCGATATGGACTCCGTTTTCCTGGTTGTTCTTAAACTTTTTTTCAGATATCTACAAGATTCAATATAATTTGGATATAAAGTCAAATTGTAAAGTCAGACACACATTATTCAAGACGAGGAAACTGTAAGAAAGCCAAGTACCAAGGAAATGTGCGATGAACACCTGAGGAAGCTGTTTGCCGGCCTCGATATCGGTGCTCGGAGAGCTCTTCCCGATACACTCGTGGTCATTGCATGCACCTTCATGTCCAATGGTTTCGAGTGTGTGATCGCTTGGAGTGAAGCAAGAAAGGAATTTGTTAGACCCCTTGCAAACTTTGTAACGAACAGCTGGCCCGTAGGTACATTTGTCGTTGGTCACCAATACCTTTTTATGGTTGTCGATTTATATCCTGCAAGCAGTTTGCTTCCACACCAGACAGAAGATGTACTTGTCTTGCCAAATCCAGTTGTTCAAACGATACCAGTAATTGAAACACTTCCTGCCTTTCTAAGAGATCCATTTTTTCAAACAAGACATGCGCCCATACTCCAAGCTGTCCCGGCAATTCGCCCTGTTCATTTTAGCGATATCCATCTGTATAACTTGCTCTGTAATTCATCGTTTCAGTCTGTGGCTAAATTGTTTGCTCCAGGAGAGGTCAAAGAATTGCGATACATAGTTGAAGGAACCGCATGTCCTTCGGTTGGAATTCTTCACTGCACGTGTAGTGAGATATTCTTCTATACCTTTCCTGCTGCTGCTGGCAATGATGTGGAAACAAGATGGCGTTGTAAGGTTAAAAGTTTCGACTTCCCAGTTACAGCGCAGGACAGAGATCTTCTGCTGTCTTCAACTGTAACACAATCTGCGCAACCAAAAGGTAAAAACCCTAGTTGTTCTTGGCCTTGCAAGACCGTTTAGCGGTTGGAATGGCGAAACCTTCAGTCCGCGTCGATGTTATATCCTGGTACTTGGTGTGATATATGGTCCTTTTTTGGAAAGTTATGAAATATTTAATTGTCCCTTTCGTCAGGTAGAAGGCTTTTGAAGCACAAAATTCTGATTTCTGAAAACAAGACATTAACCACAGAAGGAAGCAGAACAAAAATAGGAATAATCTTAGTAGTAAATATAAGCTCTGGGCCGGTTGGACAACCAAGCTATTTGCTGCATCAGGCTAACCCTGGGGGGCGGGAGGGGGGGTAGGCAGCGGTGGGAGTAGCTGATTACTTTTCATAACAACAATCAAGTTTTAATTAAGAACTGTCGCTATGACAACAGCTATTTTACAACCTGTTCGCAAAACTACAGCCAATTTTCTTCAAATTAGTAGATAACATTGTTAACTGCTTCAAATAGGAGTATAAGTAAGAAAAAAACGGACAAGAAGAATTCCTGAAAAAAAATTTGTCAAAAAGTCACAGGATTCTATAAAATTAAACTTTAATTTGCATAGTTAAATGTGCATAAATCATAGGTAAAGACGTCTTCCAAATAATTAAAAAGATGCGTTTGTAATTGAGCTACAGGTAGCGTATTTACTAAATTAAGCGCCTCCCCCGAATAAGCGCCGCACCCTAGTAGTCGATTTGGTGCTATTTCCAAACACAAAGACCATTTTAGCTGACAGACACACAAAAAACAACACAGTGTTGACTTTTACATTAACGCTGGGAGTTTATTGCAGCGTTTAACACCATCTTTTAGGTTGAGATGCGTATTTTTTATAGTATATTGGACGCTTAAAGCATTTCAAATAATCGTCGTACCAAAAAACCACGAGAACTAAATAACCGATGCTGCATGCGCTTAATTGACTTTCGCGATGTCTGCGGCTAGGAGAGTAAATAATGGCAATCCCGGGTGAAGTGTATAAATATGATCGACACGGATGGAAACAAGAACAATTTTAAGAGCAATTTAAGAAAAGTCATCCAAAACTCAAGAACAACGAGCTCAGCCAAAATGTGCTGGTTTTTTTTATGAAAAAAGCGTGCTTTTGGAATAATTCAGGAGTTATTTGAGACCATTACTGACCATTTAGAATAATTCAGGAGTTATTTGAGACCATTACTGACAATTTGGAATAATTCAGGAGTTATTTGAGACCATTACTGACAAATCAAGGCTAATGGAGTACTGGGTGGAACACTATCGTGAGATCTATGGAGGAACGAACTCTGTCTTACCCTCTGTCCTCGACAGCATTGAGAGGCTTCCCATTTTGTCTGAACTGGACGAGACCCCCACCAATGAAGAACTCTAAAAGGCAATCAATGATATATCATCTGGAAAGGCACCAGGGCAAGATGGCATCCCAGCTGAAGTTTTCAAGTGTGGTGGAAGCCAATTACTCGACAATCTCCATCTGTTGCTCTGCAAATGCTGGGCGGTGGGATCCGTCCCCCAAGAGATGAGGGACTCTATAATCACAACACTGTACAAGAACAAGTGAGACCGTAGTGACCGCAACAACTACCGCGGCATCTCACTTCTATGCATTGCTGGGAAGTTGTTTGTCAGAGTAGCATTACACCGCCTACAAAAGCTTCCTGAAAGGGTGTACCCCGAATCCTAATGTGGTTTCCGCTCAAATCGGTCGACTGTGGACATGATTTTCTCAATGAGGCAACTTCAGGAGAAGTGCAAAGAGCAACAACAACCCCTCTACATTGCGTTTATCGACCTAACAAAGGCGTTTGACCTTGTCAGTAGAGACAGCCTCTTCAAGACTTTGCTCATTATTTGGTTGCCTTCCAAAACTCTTGTGCTTCATCAAGTCGTTCCACATGGGACACGGGGTACTGTGCAATACGACGGAAGCATGTCTAAGGCATTCAACATAAACAGCGGCGTGAAACAAGGCTGCGTGCTGGCCCCAAGTCAATTCAACATCTTCTTTTCTGTTCTTCTGAATCATACATTCAAATCCACTGATGAAGGCATCCTGCTACGGACTCGTTCTGAAGGGAAACTCTTCAACCTCGCACGCCTTCGGTCACAGCGCAGAAAAACTCCAGAGCCTTCTCAACGAGTTCTCAAATGCATGCGAGGCCTTCAGACTTACCATCAGCCTAAAGAAGACGAAAGTCATGTGTCAGGGCAATGAAGACACACCTGCTCTAACCATCAAAGACTACACCTTGGAAGCCGTCTCTCAGCTTACCTATCTTGGCTCTACCACCTCCAATAACGCCCGTCTTGACGTGGAGCTTGGAAAGAGAATTGGTAAGGCCGCAACCAACATGGCAAAGCTTTCTGCTCGAGTTTGGGAAAACAAGAAACTAACTACCCAGACTAAAGTTGCTGTGTACCGTGCCTGCATTGTGAGCACCTTACTGTACGGCAGCGAGTCCTTGACAACCTACGCTGGTCAGGAGAGGCGCTTGAACATCTTTCATATGAGATGTCTTCGTCGCATCCTCTCCATCTCATGGACGGATAAGGTCTAACAACGAGGTACTTGAAAGAGCCGAGATCCCTTCAGTTTTCACCCTTCTGCGACAGCGTGGACTGAGGTGGCTAGGCCACGTGCACCGGATGGAAGACGGGCAAATCCCCAAGGACTTGCTTTACGGTGAGCTGGAATTTGGTTCGAGGCCTGTTGGCAGACCTAAGCTGCGTTTCAAGG
>JAOBRG010219539.1:4749-17187 GCA_027574985.1 Umimayanthus nakama | reverse complement strand
TTCCGCGATGGCTAAACAAAGAAACATTCAGGATACATGTAGCACGCGACAATGTGGCGCGCTACATGTATCCTAGTCTGAGCCAGGCCTTTACATTCTTTTTTCAGAGTTTATTTTCGCATCGCATGTGCACCAGACCTCCAATGACCACTGTATTATGACTCTTGGGCAAATTTATTTCAATTTTAATAGCACGCCTCAAATTACTGAAAAAATCGATTACCGGGTATAACCAAAATCACGACCCAAAAAGGAAAACCTCAACTCGGCTCCCTAGCGGGCCGAGTAATTTTGAAACGGTTCCCTGCCCCAACCTCTCACGGTCAAACGCCGCACCTACTTTTCCATATTAGGGCAAACTTTTGTCTATTTGCCCAATCATCAATGATCGCTGCTTGTATTGTTTGATAACTTTGCATTGCTGGTCTTCAAGTTGTCTTCGTTTGCTTCGCCTTTTTTGATACATTTTGTAGGTTTTGGGGCTGGTTTTGGGCATTTCCTGACCTGATTGTTAACTTTTTATCTTTGTAAAATACCGATTTTTCCGGAGAAATCAAAACCGAACGCGATCGCAAGCGAAGATGGCTGAAACCGAACAATTGAGAAAGATGTTTGTTGGCGGTCTGAACTGGGAGACAGATGAAGACTCGCTCAGGAATTATTTCTCTAAATGGGGCAACATTATAGACTGCATAATCATGCTAAAGCCAGATAAAACGTCTCGTGGGTTTGGCTTTGTAACGTTTGATAAAGCCAAATGTGTCGATGAGTGCCTCAAGGTGAGAAAACACGAATTGGACGGCAGACAAATTGAGCCAAAGCGTGCTGTTCCGAAAGATGAGGTGAACAACCCTTCGGTGTATCAAAAGACAAAGAAAATCTTCGTTGGGGGCTTGGCTAGCACGACTACGGAAGAAGATATCGAAGAATACTTCAATAAACTGCTGAGTGAGTTTGGCGAGGGAAAGATCGTGGATATAGAACTGAAGAGAGACCGCGAGACGAATCGAATTCGAGGATTTGCCTACGTCACATTCGACAGTGATGAAGTCGTGGAAAAAATGGTCACCATGCGTAATCACGAGATTAAAATGAAACACTGTGATGTGAAAAAAGCAGAATCGCAAGCACAACTGAGGAGGAAGCAAGAACAAGATGGGAACTATCGCCCAAAATTTAGCAGTTATCAAGGAAGTGCGAGTCGTGAGCGAAGCTCCAGCGCCAGCAGTAACAGTATGAGTATGGCCCCCAGTCAAAACATGGCAGGTTCGTAACACAGCGGTGGTGCGTTTTTGCTTTTAAGTGTCTGGCTTGTCAGTATAAACAGCAAAAGCCCGCAATTAAAGCTAACCGACACTTCAGATATTTTGATTTAGTGGCTAAAAGCACAAATTGTTAGAGTATACTTCGTGTATAAAGACCAACCATTTGACTTGGAGTTTGTGTTTTTGAAGATTCTAGAGCAAGCATTTTAATGGTTTACCAGAACTATATTGATATTCGAATATTAGCTGGTTATTTGATATATACCAACCAAATGAAAGCGCAACATCCTGTTTAAATTAGCCCCACTCTGAGGGGACTAGAATAAAGATTGTCATTAGAGGAGCAGAAAGTTTCAGTTATCAAAATTTCATGTTATCATGCAAATCTTGAGTTGAGGTCTGGCAAATGGTTGTGAAAAATATTGCAGCCTGAACATTACATAAAAATTAAAATTGAGCCAACATATTCACTACTTTACCCCTTTAATTTTAATTTCTCTGTGTTAGGGATAAAATAAGTCCCTAAAGATATGCATTGTTTTAGACCTATTGGCAAATGATACAGTAATTATTTCTGGATTGCACATTGTAGGACCTGGTGTAAATTGTTTTACAAGGCAACATTTAGGCAACATTTAAAGCAAGATCTTGAAAGCTAAACAGATTCTTCTCATTTATGCTTCTCTCCAGGGTTTGGCATGGGAAACTGGGGACCAGGATTTTTTGGAGGGTACTTTGGAGGTGGGGTTCCAGGTCAAGGGGGCTTTGGTGGCCCAGGAAGAGGTGGCGACAGTGACAGTGGGGGACGAGGACAAGGTGACACTGTAATTATAGTCTGAATTACTGCCCTGCCAACTGGCTTTTGGTTGACCTTCACATTTTCTAAATATCAGAATTGCATACAATTATCGTTTATTCGCAGAAATTCAAACTTACAATTAATGCATTGTACAGCCAGTGTAATTTGTGTTTAGGTGGTCTCTGTTATAAATAAATAGGGCTTTTACAGAGTTTTTTGGGTAGAAGAGTGGCTGCAGATGTTTTATCCAGACTGGAAGGTACCAAATTTAACTTTCAGTTTCACTCTTCTTATTTATTATATTTTTTTAATATTGCAACATTGCTCAGTGCATGGGTTTTACAAGATGATTTGAACCCATGTTGGTTAAGCTTATGTTGCATGTTTCTGACAGCAAAAATAAAATATATGTTTAATGTTTATATGGCATGCCATGTAAGCATGACACTATATAAATAATCTATTGAATATGTTTTGCAAACCATTTTCTCTTTCCAAAATCCGTTTTATTTTATGTTTCAAAGGAGGTTCATGTTCCCTTTCCAAAGAATGTACGAATTGTAGTGCACATCTCAGATCAGAGTTTTCATTCTTTTAGCAAGTTTGTAAATACTATAATTACGGAGCAAATACCAAGCCTTTTATATAATGTTAGCCTCTTATTCTTTTATTTTTTGTTTTAAGTTTTAACCTCAGAGTTTCTCCTTTGAAACTTGTGGATGATTAAGTGAAATGGAAGAAATAGTGTAAAGTTTGAACTGAAACATATGTTGTTCTTGTATTCCTTGTAGGTAGCTTCAGCGGAAGTAGCAGTAATAGCAGCGGAGGTGGTGCTGGTAGCTGGGGCCTTGGTAACTGGGGTGGCCCTGGCGCAAACTTTGGGGCTGGACCAATGGGGTTTCCTGGATTTGGTGCTGGTTTTCCTGGCTTTGGTGGCTTTCCATTTGGTTTTGGGGGCATGGGTTATGGCCCTGGTTTTGGTGCAGGTTATGGTGCTGGCTTTGGTTATGGTGGCTTTGGACCTGGCGGTAGTGGGGCTGGCAGTGGCACCGGTATGAGTGGAGGTAGCTTGGGCAGTAGCGGCAGTGGGGGAGGTAGCTCTTCATACAGCAGTGGAGGATCAGGTCCCGGAAACTATGGAGCTAAGTCTGAGGGTGACACTGGTAGTTCGTACAGCAGCAGTGATAGATCAGCAGCAGGAGCAGTCTCGTCAGCTGCCGGGCGTGAAAGCGGCAGTGCTTATGGGTATGGGTTTGGTTATGGTGGTCCTGGCATGGTGGGCCAGCAGGACTGGAGTAGTCTTGCAGGGTTTGCTGGATATGGAAACTACCCAGGTATGATGGGCGGTGGAGTTGGTGATAGCAAAACAAGTAGTATGGGGACACCAGCTGCGGCAGACCCTTACCAGCTGGGCAGCTACAACCAAGCCAACTCCTCCTATGGACCTACTGTACGAGGTGCTGCTGGTCGCTCAACCACCACAGATGTATCTAAGAGGGTGTTCCGACCATACTGATTCTTCTATTTTAGGGTAAGAGGCTATAAACAGTGATAGGGAAGTTTGAGTACCATTATGCAGTTTGATGTTGTGCATGTCAGATTCCTGTAATATTTTTATAATAACTATTTAAACAAATAATTTGAATGTTTTTTATTCAGTTTTATAAAATCTCTCTCAAAATTTCTTGCCTGAGGTCTTTTTTAGGTTTTTCAGGAGAGTCAGGATTATATATGAAATGTGCTACTGCCTTATTTGGAAGTAGTTTTGAGGACAAAGATACTCTAAAGACCTAAAAGTATTTGAGGCTATAATCATGTTTTAATGAGGGTCAACAAAGTCGTTTGTATTATGTTTTTACGTATATTATATATATCTATACTATTATTTTAACGATTATTTTTTCTTAGGCGTACACTATTGTCAGTCAACAAAAGGTATATATATCTTAAATTTCCCCGTAGCTGTACCATATTTTCCAGTCAGCAAAGTTTTTATTTGCTTTGATCTTTGAAGAGTAGACAATGGGCTCTTTAACTCCTCTGATTGTAAGTAAACACTGACTATACCAAACATTCCATTTCCCTGTAAGACCACAAGAAATAAATTGGTATAAGCTGTTATCAAAAACAGTAGCAATGAAACTTTGTATGAATGAAAGATTTTATGTTGGTGTTCTTTTCATTGCTCTAACAATATATTTTACTTTTGGTAAACTGTATAAATACTGTGTTCTATGCTAAGGCCATAGTGACAGGGCACAGCACCCTCTCATTTTTCTGTGTGCCCTGCCATTTTCCTCCAGGGCCCTGTCGTATTTGTGATCCTGTACATTGTCTTACTGAATATTTTTTGGTTTCCATGTTGGCGCCCTGTCATTGGCTAGAACACTGAAATAGATAATTGTGCAGTAAACTGTACATTATTTTTTCGCAGTTGACCTATATCCAATATTGTTAAAACTTAAACTTCTAACAACTCAAATACTTTTTAGTTCCACTGAAGGTTAAAGTTATTACAAATCTCCAATAACTGTAGTTATGTAGTTTGAGTTGTTTGCTTTGTCTTTTCAGATTGGAGGATTTTGTCTTTCAGCTTCTCTCTGCAGGTCCCACTTGTTTGTTGCAGTGGCTGCTGCTACCATTGTTATATTGTTCTGATCTGGTAATCTCTAGCCAGACTATGATAGAGTTCAGTACTGCAGACTTTAGCTTTTTTGTACAGTATTGTGTTAGCCCCCTTGCTAGTTAGTGCTTTGCTTTGATCAGATTAAGTAAAAAGGACACAAAAAAGGACACCATTCACTGTTAGTTTTCAGCAGGTTAAAAAACTTTAACAATGTTATAGCAGTATGAAAATTGAAACTAGTTTTTGCACTGCAAAGAAATAGACAGATTTTTTTTTTCAGCAACACAATTATTTTAGCCTGTTGATGGAGTTTGTTTTAATTTGTTTCAATCTTATTCAATACAGGTTTTATGCAGTGTAGCTGTGAGAGCGCTCTGTAGCCAGCCATAGGAGGCAGACAGAAGGATTTCGGTAGTCGACAGATGTATTTTACGATAATAGAAGTACAGCCATTGAAGTTATTGAAGGTGTCATGAATTATTGAAGCTCAACACGGCCTAAAATAGAAGACTAGACCATAGAGGCCATTGATCTATTTATCAAGACTACTATGCAGAATTTTTGACTGAGGAGAGAACCCTGGCAGTACAGGAGTGACCCCCCTGAACAAGTGATTAATAGACAGCCATAGATTGACATTGGAGCTCAAGACAGGAGGGACAGTGGTATTGTAAGAGGAGTGAAATATATCACTCCTCAGTTTAGCGATACTTTCTTTCTGGAGTAAGGTCTCTGAAGAATGCTTTGTAGTTGTTTGGTATGCAAAATGCCACAGAAAATTTACAACATAATTAACTCACGCTAATTAATGATATTTTAGTGAATAGTTTGTTTCTTCAAGTAACAGTAAGCAGTTGTACATGTCTATTCATTTTGCATTTACAGCAGTTTTCTCTTGCTGCCAATGTTTTGGCTGAAGGTTTGACCAAAAAATTGAGAAAGGCCACAGCTCAAATGATGTAACAAAATGGTTTAGAAGTGAAGTAAATAGCAAATTTGATATAGTCTTGTCAACTAGCTAGTATTATTTAGGTATTTTTATTTGTGTTGTATAATTAATAATACCAGTTGAGTTAGTTTCAATCCCTTCAACTGGGATGCAATTTCTTACTTCATAGAATTTTTAATGAGTGGAATGAATTGAGGAATATGAGACTTCAGTTGTATTTTAGTGTAGTAGATCACAAAGCCATGCACATGTAGCTCAAATGGTATGGCAGAAGATATTGCAAGTCTAGAACAGCTTACCCTTTCAAAAGTATTCTCGAAATAAGTTGATGACCTGTTGGCAAGTATGCTCATGTCCAGTGCTGTGAAGTGACATGTAAAGATCCTGTGAAGTGACATGAATTATCAATCCAACTTCATCATTTGAAACAGCAAGGTTTGTGTGTATTTGTTAAACAATCGTAATGTGTTGTGTCCCTGTGCATTCTAAAAGCTCCTAATCTTACATGTGGAAGTATAACTTTGCATTTGGTATTTGTAACTTCTGTTTGCCAATTCCTTTTCATCTGCAATGTGGGCAAACAGACCAGATGAGATCTGTTCCTCAGCAGTCCCCTTTGCCGGACTGTGGTCATTTGACTCCATGCTGGACCATAAGTGTCCCGTTTGTAATGCACACCCTTGGTTCAATGAAGTTCCTCATTTTCTATAGAAGGGGAAAAACCAACCAGACTGCACTCAAAGTGGCGTTTGGAGACTCGGTTAAGCCATGGCAATTTCACTACTTGAAGACATGAAAGTAATCATGATTCTTAATTATTTTAACAGTATGAAAAGAATTCAAATGAAGTGACTTCTTTAATTTTTAGCATTTGAGCAACTACTTGTGTGTATCTGCAGGACGTGCAATAAAGGATCTGATGATTAAAGATATCTGCCTGTTTCTCCTCTTTCTCCCCTATCAATGTAAACCATGGGAGGGGTATAGCAAGTGTCAGGATTTTAACATTATTCCTTGTCCTGTAAGTTTACGGGGAATTTGACATAATCATACATCTCATAGTGTTCAGTTTTTTGGGCAATCGGTAGTGGGAGCTTATATTTCGGAAGCATCGTTCTACACCCCCCCCCGACCACCAGTGATAATACTATCCATAACGGGCGAAAAAATTAACCCAATAAGACTAGATTGTTACTTTACCACGTTGGTCCCGGACTTCTCTGGGTGCATGGGGGAGGGAAGTGTCTGAAGCCGTAACTCGAACAGTTCAACATTCAGAATTAAGAGGGGAGTCGCAAGCCATTTAATTTGTGCGTAGTTTACCTGAGATGTGACTACAATATTGCACCTATGACGTCTTAACCCAAAATTTCGGGTTTTCGGATAATCTTGCTGATGAGAAGCAGAAACGTTTATAAAAGATTTTGACTTTGTTTTTAATCGATAAAAACGTAAAGCAGATGTCAGTATCTTGAAGAATTTCCCTTTAGCAACGCTTGCTTGGTGTTTAAAGGTCGCATTAACCAATGTCACTGAATTATTTCTGCCTTTCTCGATCGTTTTCACGTTCACAATTGCAAATTACCCTGCCTCGACCCCAGGTGTTTCAAAAGCGGTTGTGAAGCACGGCCAGTAAGCCCCCGCGCTACTACAGAAACCACATGCTATAAAAGCAGTACTCATAAGAACAACAACAGTAAGGAATAAATCGTAAAATACTCCAAATACACCCTTTTTTTGAAGAAAACGGTAAATTTTGGCTGAGGCTCGTTCTTTGAATGTTTTGGATAATTAACCTGAAATAAATGTTAAAATTGTTCTTGTTTCCGATGAGTGAAATATACTTGTACTTTTGGCACTGCGTGGCACAGTTTTGATTTTCTTCTCTGCGTACTCGGTGTTTGTAACTGCAGAAGTTTTGCAATGAAACGCCACACGTTATAACGTGCATGATGTGTTGTGCTTTTGAGTAAAAACGTGCAGTTTACATTTGCATCTAAGCCGAGCCTCGATTGTTCTTAGCTTGCTCTTAATTTTTGGGAAAGCTTGAGTTTCGCTGTTCTTATTAATTGTCCTTGTAAAAAAGGCTTGTGTTTGAACAAAAACATGGTAAAAGCCAAAAGCTGCAACCATACTTCGCGACTTCTGTGAAGCAAGAAAGAAAAGACCTTGCAGGTGAAGTTGCTGTTAAAAGAAACTACTATAAGTGAATCAAAATTTGTATGATTCACTCTCATTTTTTTGATAAGAACCAGTAACTTTAGGCCTAGGCTGGGCTGTTCCTAGCTTTTTAGCGATTTCGGCCTCACGTTGTTCTCATTTCCAGATACTTCCTAACAGTGGATAAGTTGCACGGACCAAAAAAAAAGCAGCAGCAGTTAAGAAGTACGTTTCAATCGGTTTCAGTACAGTACATGTATGATACGCATAGGAGCATTTTTTAAATTTTTGTTACCGTTTTGGGCTGCATTAAAAATCAAAAAGAGATTAGAAATGTTATCTTATTTTTTTGATAAATATTTTAGTCTCGTAGTTGTTCTTACTTAGCTTGCTCTTAATTCTTGGGAAGATCTCAGCCTGGGTGTGTTTAGAAAGTTTGTACTTATAAAAAGAAAAGCGTGTTATCTTTTTCTAAACTCACTGTACTTTGTAAACTTGTACTTAGTGGGTTCAGTTCCACTAATATGGCAAAATGATTAAGTCGAGACAACTGTATCACACTTTAGTGGACAAGGCAGAATTCAACAAGTACTTTGACTTCGAACAAAAGAGAAGAGAAGAAACACTGGGTAACATAAACATGAAAACAAGAGCATCTGAGTGGATATACGAACTTTATTGTTATTCATCTTACGGAGTATAATTAACGCTATGTAGCCGTACTTCAAAAAGGAGGAAACTCGAGTTTCCTGGCCGTCTAGCCCGTCCAAGTTGCGCGGGATATTGAATTGCATCCGAAATAAGCCTGGGCCGCCTGTGGTTTATGCCAATTTTGTATAAACACGTGCCCAGATTTATCAAAGTACTAAGTTTTTCTAATGAATTACTGAAAAGACAAGCTGTGCTGTCAGTATTTTTGATAGTATGATAAATTAGTGGAACAAAGAGTGCCGTGATAGGGTGACATTTGACTACTATTACTGAGTACTATGACCCAAGGACACAGATGAAACGACAGTTCGGTGAATGCACTGCAGAGTTAGTCTGCAAGCATTTGTAACAGAAAAAATAGGTATTGTAGTGATAAACTAGTATTAGGAGCAAGCCATTGAAGTCTTCAGTCACGATAAGAAAGAACTTTCGAGAGACTTTGCTGTAACATATACAAGTATTTACGAAGAACAGCAACGTAAACATTCACGAGATAAGAAATACATGATGATAAGCAACACTGGGTGATGTTTTCCATTAAGGGTCTACAACTTCACGGGATCTTGGAGAGCTGTGCGTCCATTCCAGGTAAGTTTACTGGACCTTCATAGTTTTCGGTGGTCAAAGACGAAGTATTTAAAATGAATTGGCTCGATACACAGTTTTTAAATCAATGGAGCAACTTATGTACATACAAAAACGGTGCAAACAAAAACGTGTCTAGACTATAGAGTGCGCAGTTTAAGAACCAGTACAGACAAGCAACTGTTTTTAGGAAAATATTTTTAGAACTTGGGAAGGCGCTTTCCAAAGGCTTTACAGTGTTTCTTATTACAGTCTAGATTCGTTTCAAAACTTCCATCAGTTTTTTATGGGTTTTTTTATGCCTCTATCGAGTATCGAAAACAGAATTAACTGTTATCGTGATCAACAATTGTTTGTCTAAACGAAGTATTTCTCTGTATATGAAAAGTGTCTTCTGTTTAGCCGTGTGCCTTTTTACGACATTGGTTTAATACTTCAAATAATACCTTGCTTATTATTATATTAATTGGCAATGTAATTGCGATGAAGAAGGATTTAATCGTAAGAAAAATCCTCCGATGTAAAGACGAAAGATGAACCTTGAAGCAGTCCCAGCGGAGGCGGTTCGTTTGTTACTGCTTTTGTTTGACCAATTATGGAGAAAAACGTATTTTCTTAAACAATTACTTTCCAAGGATAAAATAGAAAAAAAACTTATTGTGGCATACACTGACAAACAAATTCATGCAATACAGTTTATAATACCGTCCAGATTTTGCCCTAAAGAGTAACAGAAATACGGTACTTTTGGTCTGAAAATACCGCCATAAATAGGATAGTATGTGTGGACAATGCAAGGAGAAGTTACATACTGATAAACTTGCTAAAACTGACAGGTTAAAACACCTATCCATTGCTAGTCTTCCTGGCATTTTCAGACCGAAGTACTATTTTTGTGTTACTATGTAGGGCATAAACTGGATGATAAGATGCATGGTAATATGAGAATATACACAAATGAATCTACGTATGCATAGCAATCTATCTAAGATAAAAACAAAATTCTCCCAACCTGTCTTAATACTGAAGTAAACAGTGCTGATGGCCGTTCAACATATGTCTCATGGAAGGTTTGGGGCTCGGAGGTTAAAGGTGAAACGTTTACATGATGTTCGTACGTAGCTTAGTCTCGCCGTGCTCGTAGTCCATTTCTTGACCCGGCCAACCTTTGCATGCTTCCACCGACCGGCTATTAAGTATTTTTAAATCAACCTTGACAGCAGGTTTCATCAGGGTTTTAGAATTTCGCACGTCACTACCAGCATGTTATATCAAATGAACACATGCTGTCTTTCTACTGTACATATATCGCACACGCAAATTCACACGCACAAACATACATTTTCCCATCGTTTCGGAATTAATCAGTGTTGAATTGCTGAAGAAAAGGAAGAGAGGAAAGGAAAGAGTCGAAAGGAACATTTGAAAGGAGGCTAAGGTTGTTGCCATGTCACGGTAGCCAGTTCAAACTAACAGCTTATGACAGCAGATACTCGAGTAGAACAATTGAACTCCCGTTTAGCCCTTTTTCATTTTCAATTTCTATCATTTCTTCATAAATGAAAGAGAGAAGGAGAGAGAGCCAGACATTCTGTTGCAAAAGCGTCGGCGAGGTTGGGGCCGCAATTTTTTGTCAAGTAAAGAAAATGCCTTCCCAGGTTTCCTTTAATACACGCTTTTTTGTAAGAAACTGAAACTATCGGCTCAGCTTGGGCTGTTCTTAATTTTTTGGCGATTTCAGCCTCAAGTTGTTCTCACATTGTTTTTATTTCCTGATATTTTTAAACAGTGATTTAGTTTTCCTGGAGTAATACATGTAAAAATGTACTAAGAAATATGTGTTTGAAACTGTCAATGCAGCGTTCGCGAACGTGACGAGCTTGCTGATTGTACTTAGATTGTTCTTAGTTCTTGGGCCAATCTCAGCCTGGGAATTATTAATAAAGTTTGTTCTTATAAAAGAAAGCTTGTATCTGCTCAGTAACCGAGAGTGAGGTTTGTACGGGAATATCAAACTGAGGCCCAACTGTATTAACCAAGCGGTAGCGAGGTCAACGCGTCAAGGCTGAAGGTTAATATTCCCGTAATGATCGAACGTCCGAGGTTAATAGATACTTGTTTATATGGTGTTTTTGCTACCGCATAGCAACATCCGGTCATCAACACCGTGCAAGTGGAAATTGCTTACTTCTCACATCCGGTTCTACGTGCGTGTCAAGTGTCATTAGCAAATAACCCGTACCCGTAGCCTGAGGGCATCGTGGGAAATCAAGACCGCTCCGGAATCAACCAGAACGCGCAAATAATATTTTGCCATGAAACAATTTCTTTATCAGTAATCCGAGGGTATATGACTCATCACACATATCTAAGGTCATCTAAGAGAATAACTAAATCCTCCAAATGCTGGTATCGTGAATTAATCTTAGCTTTAAAAACAAAAAATGGCTCAAATCCTCAACTAGTAGGAGGCTTGTCACCATTACCACTATCATCCACAAAGTTAACTTAATGGAGCAGCAACTTTCCAAAAGGCCCCTCAAAATCCCGTTTTCATGTAGTGGTACACTACCTAATAACCACCCAATGTTGGTAGAAAAGGGCTGTAGGTGTGTCAGGGAAGCAAAACCCTCAAGATTACCAACCGGCTAACCAACCTTTCTACCTGCCTACTGGTCAATATCCCTACCTACCATGTACCAGCGCACTCACCAGCTTTTTTACCCACCCACCAAACTTCCTACCCACCCACCAAACTTCCTACCTACTCATCAACCTTCCTACCTACTCATCAACCTTCCTGCCTACTCATCAACCTTCCTACCTACCCATCAACCTTCCTACCTATCCATCAACCTTCCTACCTACCCATCAACCTTCCTACCTATCCATCAACCTTCCTACCTATCCATCAACCTTCCTACCTATCTATCAACCTTCCTACCTATCCATCAACCTTCCTACCTATCCATCAACCTTCCTACCTGCCCATCAACCTTCCTTCTTACCCATCAACCTTCCTACCTACCCATCAACCTTCCTACCCACCCATCAACCTTTTTACTTACCCATCAACCTTCCTACCCACCCATCAACCTTCCTACCTACCCATCAAACTTCCTACCTACCCATCAGCCTTCCTACCTACCCATCAACCTTCCTACTTACCCATCAACCTTCCTACTTACCCATCAACCTTCCTACCCACCCATCAACCTTCCTACCCACCCATCAACCTTCCTACCCACCCATCAACCTTCTTACTTACCCATCAACCTTCCTACCTACCCATCAAACTTCCTACCCACCCATCAACCGTCCTACCTACCCATCAACCTTCCTA
>JAOBRG010219428.1:0-17189 GCA_027574985.1 Umimayanthus nakama | reverse complement strand
GTTTGTAAAATAACGCCACACACCTTATTATATTCGAACCTTCGTCTTCCGTTTCCATGTTGCTTTGGACGGCCCTTAACCTGCTGCAAAACACTGCTTTCTGTTTGTGCACGTGCCGGCGACGCAAAAAAATTCCGTAGGAGATCGAGAGGGCCTGAGATCGAGAGGGCCGAACCGCCCAGACCAGCATGAGTGGCCACGAGGCCAGATTAAAGTGCGTAATTGAAATTACGAAGAAGTAAGGTTTTTGTTTAAAACCAATTAAATAATTGAATTCACCGTAAACCGCACAAAAATATGATACACAACCGCAAACCGTGACTGAAAAACGCCATTTTTTGTCACCGCATGTCGTTTTTCAAACCGACAACCGTACTAAAATTGGCCATTTTTCCGTAAACCGCACGCAAAAAAGACTCAAACCGCCAAACCGCCAGACTATAATAGACCCCCCAACTACCTTGTTCTTGGTCAACTACCCTGTTCTAAGTCAACTACCCTGTGCTTATTCATCTACCCTGTTCTTAGTCAACTAACCTGTGCTTAGTCAACTACCCTGTGCTTAGTCAAGTACTCTGTGCTTAGTCAAGTACCCTGTGCTTAGTCAAGTACCCTGTGCTTAGTCAAGTACCCTGTGCTTAGTCAAGTACCCTGTGCTTAGTCAAGTACCCTGTGCTTAGTCAACTAACCTGTGCTTAGTCAACTACCCTGTGCTTAGTCGATTACCCTGTTCTTAGTCAACTACCCTGTGCTTAGTCAATTACCCTGTTCTTAGTCAACTAACCTGTGCTTAGTCAACTACCCTGTGCTTAGTCAACTACCCTGTTCTTAGTCAACTACCCTGTGCTTAGTCAAGTACCCTGTTCTTAGTCAACTAACCTGTGCTTAGTCAACTACCCTGTGCTTAGTCAACTACCCTGTGCTAAGTCAGCTGCCCTGTGCTTAGTCAAGTACCCTGTGCTAAGTCAAGTACCCTGTTCTTAGTCAACTACCCTGTGCTTAGTCAACTACCCTGTGCTTAGTCAACTACCCCGTGCTTAGTCAACTACCCTGTGCTTAGTCAACTACCCTGTGCTTAGTCAATTACCCTGTTCTTAGTCAACTAACCTGTGCTTAGTCAACTACCCTGTGCTTAGTCAACTACCCTGTTCTTAGTCAACTACCCTGTGCTTAGTCAACTACCCTGTTCTTAGTCAAGTACCCTGTGCTTAGTCAAGTACCCTGTGCTTAGTCAAGTACCCTGTGCTTAGTCAGCTACCCTGTGCTTAGTCAAGTACCCTGTGCTTAGTCAACTAACCTGTGCTTAGTCAAGTACCCTGTGCTTAGTCAACTACCCTGTGCTTAGTCATCTACCCTGTGCTTAGTCAGCTACCCTGTGCTTAGTCAAGTACCCTGTGCTTAGTCAGCTACCCTGTGCTTAGTCAGCTACCCTGTGCTTAGTCAATTACCCTGTTCTTAGTCAACTAACCTGTGCTTAGTCAACTACCCTGTTCTTAGTCAACTAACCTGTGCTTAGTCAACTACCCTGTGCTTAGTCGATTACCCTGTTCTTAGTCATCTACCCTGTGCTTAGTCAATTACCCTGTTCTTAGTCAACTAACCTGTGCTTAGTCAACTAACCTGTGCTTAGTCAAGTACCCTGTGCTTAGTCAACTACCCTGTGCTTAGTCAACTACCCTGTGCTTAGTCAAGTACCCTATGCTTAGTCAGCTACCTTGTGCTTAGTCAAGTACCCTGTTCTTAGTCAACTACCCTGTGCTTAGTCAAGTACCCTGTGCTTAGTCAAGTACCCTGTGCTTAGTCATCTACCCTGTGCTTAGTCAAGTACCCTGTGCTTAGTCAAAGATAGGTTTGTGGGCTATGGCGTCAATAGGCCACGCAAGAGTTTTAGTTTCGTTTATTTTATAAAAATGGTTTAGATTAATTTAGTTTCAGTTTAGTTTAGTTCACTTAAAGTTACTTGAATTTTTTCTGATATCCAAGAAACATAAAACTGAAATGAAATTATACAAAAGTAAATAAATATAAAACTATATTAAATCCAACTCATAATCGAATAAATATTACTAAGATTAAAAAGCGAAGTAAGAAAAAATAAAAACTAAAAAAAACCGCTATGACGTCAATAGGCCACCATAGTAAAGCATATTATAATTGAAATTGTTTTATTTATAAACGATCTCATGAAACTAGCCCTCTTGAACAGTGTAGAAAACTTAGGTGAAACTGAAAACGTGATTTACAACTGCATCGATTGAAAGGCGATAGAAATAATCCGATTGTGAAAGACCCTTTGCGGGAGGATTTTCGAGTGCTGCATTTCCCCTGTTAACAGTTTGCGGCTGAACTCAACAGTGTACAGATATCTTTTCATTCGTGCTAGTATAAGACTATAACACTGTACATGTACAGGTAAGGCCGAGTTTCATAAGTTCTTTCGCATGCCTGTCAGTTAAGGTAATTTTTAGTCGTTTAAAACAAGATTTTAAATGTACTTAGCGGCTTTCCACTGAATTGAACTCTCTAAACAGTTACCGTATTTCATACCTTATATGGAGAAATGGTGACCAGATGTCAAGTGAGCGGCTTATCACGGTTAAGTCCAACTCATGTTTCTTAAAGCAAACAAAAGCGCTTGTTTAGTTGACAGACCTGTATAAACACATTTGATATTCAGTAGTGACACATTAGCATTTGAATAAATTTTAAAATATGTTTCAAACATCATGCGATAAACAAAATGATCCGATTTTAAATCGCTTGCAGGTTTCTTGCTGAATAGATTTACACTTTGCTGACTATGTCTATGGATAAATGAGGAACATCGAAAGAGCTAGGATGGAAAGTGTTTATAACAAGCCGGAGAAGTTGTACAAGTATCAACCAGACGGCTGCTGGTCTTGGGTTGTGTGTGTCGCTTCATTCATGTCCCTGACTATCGTCAACGGCTACTGCATGACTTGGGGAGTTTTGCTGCCCGCTGTTATTGATCACTTCAATGAAACCAGAGCCCAAACAGGTTGGTACTCAGTATATGTTAACTTTTTCGACTGTCAGTGCAGTGGTTATGCATTACTGCAAAAATTTTAATGGAGCCTTAATTTTATTCAGATTCGCAAGGATTTTACTTCATAAATAACCAATATCGAAGGTTTTGAAATCGTTAAGAAAATGGCTTCAGCAACGTTCTCAATTTTTCACCATTTAAAATAAAAAAGCTTTGAGATTGAAAATTAAAATCATAGCCATTACATTTCGTTTTTCTCTTAACGAGTTTAATTTGTCAAACAACGAGCCATTTGATTTTAATACGAGAACGAACACAAGTATAGTCAATATATTTTACAATAATTCAGTAAAACGGGTCGAAAAAGTTGAGCCGTATACAAAAACTATTCCACTTTTCTTAGGCTATGTTTTGCGGTGCAAGAAAAAGGACTTTGGAACTTTACCATAAGTGAGTCAGCTGTTGATTTTCAAACATTTCTCGGCGACTCGCAACTCTGGCCCTATGTCATGGAAGCTCATTAAGTACTTAAGAACCGGAGAACTCGTTGAAATAAAAAAAAGTTAAAGTTAACTTCTAGAGTCATGCATGAAGTCAAATCATAATTTACAAATAATGTACTCACGCTGATTTTCCAGATCTCCCAGAATATCTTTTTGCCCTCAACCTGTTTAAGTCCACGCATCAGTGAAAAATCATATCACTCGAGCCAGTTCAGACGGTATTGTCAGCACCGATCTGCCAACGATATTTGTTTTGCCTGATTCCTTTTCAATACTCAAACTTAAAAGCAACGACGAGGAACTAGTGCTGAACGCTTCACTGCACTGCAGCTAGACCAGTGTGGCTCCACTGAAACAAACTCTGCCGCAACAAAAATTTATATTGAGGCTTTTCATGAAAATGCAGAGATGTCGCCCTTTGAACCTTTATATTCTCTCTCTGATAATGTATTTTGCAATCACGACGACTACTGAACACTACGGAGCCCAGTTAGTGCCACTTACGCTTCCTTCCTTGAAAACATTTTTATTCAGACAAGCTTATGAACATAGTGACCCCATTTTAGATATAGCCCAAGTAAATAGGAACGATTTTTAATTGTTTACTTATTTTTAAGTCTATTCTCATTCAGTTGTAGAAAGTTTGTAAAGCGCATTGGAATATTTTTATAACTAATAGCGCTATAGAAATTCATTAAATTATTATTATTATTATTATTATTATTATTACTATTATTATTATTATTATTATTATCATTTATATTATTATTATTACTATTATTGTTATTCCTCGTCATTTTTCCCTGGCATGACTTCAACTTTTATGGCACGCGTTTAAATTTTGTTTTTGCACGACTTTAAATTTTTCGGCACATGCCAGTGTTTTTGGTACGTGCCAAAGTTTTTCGGCAGCGTATAATTTTTTGGCAGGACTTCAATTTTTTGGCACGTATCAAACTTTATTGCACAACTTTTGACACGTGCTTAATTTTTTCGCACGACTCAAACATTTTTTTTTGGAAAAAGAGTGTTTGGTACAACAGCTGGCCGCTGGCAACAGAACTTACCAACTGGATTCAACATGGCGGACGTGGGGACGAAGCTATAGTGTCTGTTCCTTTTGCTTGTTGAGTCGTTGTCCAAAAGCGCAGCAGTTTTGCCAGCCTACAAGCCTGTCTTGTAAATTGAAAATACTGCACGAGCGGGTTTGATTGAACGATACTGTAATTTGGGACTGAGCTATAATGAGATTCTGTTGTTCTTAGGATTGTCGCATGGTTGCTTTTTGAGCATTCGGCATCTGAAGCGAATATTTAAAAAGCAACTTGGACTCGGAAGAAGAAACCGTTCAAACCCCCAAACTAATGTTTTTTTTACACTTTTTTAACTAAAAAAGTGAGCAGCACATGAGCTGTTGTTCGTAGCTTTGTAAACTTTATTCATCTACGCGTTTCGTCTATTACAAGACTCCTTCAGGAAGGTTGTTTACAAACTGAGCAATGAAGACAGCGATATATATTGAGATTTTAGGTCTACTGATACATGCTTTGGTTTTTTGAAAAACCCACGGGAAGTGACGATATAACTCAAACACGCTGTTTGCAGGAAATATTAATATGTTATAAATGCTGGATTTTATTTTGGGGGCTTATGGTTAAAGCTGTTTGTGGGAAATTAATTATACTTCGAGTAATCGGGGTTACGAGTTGAAGAAAAAGACCAGAAACTCTTAATGAAATGCTTTTATGCTTCTGCATGCGTAATAGTAAGATTTCTAACAATGTAAGAGCATGAAAACAAAGCGATACAAAAATGCATAAAAAAACACGAGTACCGAATTTCCTCGATTTAACGTCTAACCCCGATTAGACGACTACCCCATTTAAACGCTTGAGATTGTTTGTTTTCTATTTCTTGTTACTGGCAAATGGTCAGAATTTGTCATCTACTAACTAATAATACCTGTTGATTTCCGTTTGTAACACGAAACCAATTGTAGAATTGCACACGTTTTAGGTATCCTACTGATGAACAGTTACTAATTTGCGTTTTATTTCAGAAACATCATAGTAGTCTGTACAGTTTCATTTGGAACGTTTGGCTGAGGCGTCAGTAGCACGCTGATTTTTGAGCCGGTTCGCTATTTTGCCAAATCAATGTGTTCTTGGTTAAATTCAACAAATTGGTTATTTAAAAACAGGCTAATTGATTAAACCACATCAATTGCACTTCATGTTTGGAAGGTCCGTTTCGGGTACAATCATTCAAAGAATGAAATTCTGCGAGTATATTTTGGTCTGAGGTGAGGTCGTCCTCGTCACATTGGGTCAAGGTTGCTGCACTGATCTTGTCTCATTATGTTATGGCTCATTAGTTCACAAAAAAGAAAGCGACTTCGAGTTATCGAGGGTAAAATTACAAAGCAAAGTAACTGAACGGAAGTAAAAATATGTTCGAAACACGGGGTTTCGAGTTATAGGGGTTAATTACAGTAAACATATGAAGCAAAAGCTTTGCTTTGAGTCTATTAGCGCGGAATTCTAATTGCCGAGGGTCCGAGTTATCGGAGTTCAACAGTAGTTAAACCAAATCTTCTGCCTGCCATTCGGACTCAGTAAGGAATTAACTTTTAAAACTTGTAGTTATTTTTTTAAAAAAAAGGTTTTTGAAACCGACAATTTAATCTCGTTGGGGGAGGGGAGGGGTGAAGGAAAACTAGCAAAAGAAATCCGCACAATCGATTTAGGAGATTGAATACAAATTAGCACGCTGAAAAGTTTTTTTAAAAAAAATAAAGCACGTGAAAGAAGAAAAAAAAACTATTTTGCCGAAGATTTACCAAGAAAACGATTGCACAGAAATCAATGCCCTCTCCCCCTCCCCAAACTCACGACGAACCTTCCCTTAAACTGCCAGGCTATTTTGCAAAACATATACAGGCAAGGGGAGGGGGTGGGTCGTTGAACCCCCCCAAAAAAGATTTTTGAAACGGCTAAGAAAATGCATAGACCTTTTGGTTTATAACCAACTAATTATTTGCATAGTAACAATCATCACTTAATTAACCACTGTTGCCATGGTGACAAAAACAAAAATCCAAGATGGCCGCCATCTTAGGATTTTCAATTTTTGAGATTTTGCTTAAAATTAAGAGATTTTGTTGTAAACAGTTAGAAAACAACATTTTATATGACAAAACTACAAAATAAGTAGAAAAACATGAATAACAACGAGTTTCTAATAATTTTTATTCCAAAAATCGAAAATTTGAGAGCAAAGTCTGTTTTCGGGCATATTGGTATGATGACGTCATCAATGCTGATGTCAATTATTTAGTGTCAAAATATGTGTTCATTATCGAGGAACAGTTGTGTAAAAGCGTTTGGCAATTGGTCAAGTGGTAAAAATTTAAGACCAAAAAAAATCGAGGGGGCGGGGGCAACGAAGACAGTTCTAACAGCCCGATTTCATTACGAATTTCATTAAGGGCTGAGATTTAAGCCCGGGGGGGGGGGGGGAAACTGAATATTTTTTTTCGATTGCATGGCGAAACTCAGCCCGGGCTGAGTTCTGAAAATCTTTGCACGGGAAAATCTCTGGTCACAACAAACATGTAACCGAACTCTTCGCCTGAGTGGCCTCCTCAGCCAGGGCCAAAGTTTTATTGTGATTACATGGAAAGTTCCAGCATGTATCAGTAACCGGGCTTAAAAATTCAGGTACGAGCTGGAATTCTCCATGTAACCGCGTCTAAAACAAGGCAGAGTTTAATACACGAGCCCTCGTGGGTTCCGGGTACTACCAGAATTCGTTTGTAACTTATTCTGATGAACAGAGTTTTGTGTTCAAATGAAAGCGAAATCAAAAGTGCTCAGTGAAGATATGCTCCATTGAAACACATCAGTTAAATTAAAAGACAAAATCGTAACCGGTTTGAAAGTCGATCTCCAAATGGAACACTGGCGCTCCAATCAGCTTTAAAAAATTGAAAGCGACAGAAGCTAGACGTTTAATACCCAAAGTACTGCACACTTGATTGATCATTCTGCTACTCTAATAAAAAAGAAAATGAAAACACATTTCCTTCTTTCTTGCAAACTATAAAATGAAATTGTTAACAGCTACCATCATTTTAAGGAATTAGACAATATCTCTTTAAAATGGGTTTACACAAAAAAACCCGACTGTCTCCTCTTCATCGGCCAAGTTTACAATTCCCCCCCTTTTTTTTATCTTATCTCATCTAATTTCATCTCATCTTATCTTATCTTTTGCAGCTCTAGTTGGTGCGTTGGCGACCGGAGCAGCCTTCTGCCTGAGTCCCATAGCGGCCTATTCATGTGATCGTTTCGGATTCAGGCTCACCGCCATATTTGGCTCCATGCTAAGTGCAGCCGGGTTGGTTCTGAGCTCACTAGCGCCCGGTCTCTCGCTGATGTTCGTTACCTACAGTTCCATGGTTGGGATTGGGTTCTGCTTTGTTTACATCGCAGGAACCCTCGTGGTTATCAAGTATTTTGTCAAGAAAAGGACGTTTGTAGTTGGTTTAATTGCATCTTCTTCCTGCGCTGGAGTGCTATTAACATCAAAAAGTAACAGTGCATTACTTGAAACATTTGGACTTGTTAAAACGTTCCGTGCCATGGCAATTTCGATGGGAGTCTCATTTCTATGCGCATGCGTGTTTGATCCAAGCATTGCGCCTAGTGAAAAACAAATCCCCCGAAACGCGTCGACCAAAAAATCAAACAATATAGCCTGTTTTGATTTTTCCGTTCTAAGAAGCAAACCTTTTGTTATTTACATGCTTTCCTTCACCGTGGTGTATCTAGCGTATTTCGTCTTGCCTGTTCACGCGGTGAGTGCATATTTATAATCTTTAAAGTGAGAGAAGAAGTGAAAAAAAAGAAAAGAGAAGAGAAGATAAATGAAGAGAAGAGAAGAGAAGAGGAGAGGAGAGGAGAGGAGAGGAGAGGAGAGGAGAGGAGAGGAGAGGAGAGGAGAGGAGAGGAGAGGAAAGAAGTGGAGAGGAGAGAGAAAAGGGGGGGAGGTGAGGAGGAGAGCGGAGAAGAGAGGCGGGGAAGGGATTGGAGATGAGAGTAGAGGGGAGGGGAGAGGAGAGGAGGGGACGGGACGGGACGGGAGGGGAGGAGCGGAGAAAGAGGGAAGGGAAAGAGTAAAGGAAGGAAAGGGCAGGGAAGAAAACAGACCCGAAAAGAAAGAAACAGAACAGAAGGAGGTGAAAGGGCCACGGGAGAGCACAAGAAAAAGAACGAACTAAGAAGTTTCGACAGACTTAAATAAATAATAAAAATGGTAGAAAGCAACATAAGTAGCTAGGAATTTGGTTTGCAATCTCACCTATTTGCCTTCACTTCATTGCTCGTAGGTAAAGTATGCAGATGAGCTGAACATACCACGACACGATGTCACCGACTTGTATACTTACTTAGCAATTTCTCAATTTTTCAGCCGCCATCTGTTTTGTTTCCTTGCAAAATTCAAAGCAATCAATAGATTTTATCTGTATCAAGCAGCTTCTTCTGCATGTGGGATTGTCGTTTTTGTCATCCCCTTTGCCACTACAGCGAACCATCTACTGGCAATTTTTATAGCTACAGGACTCCTGGACGGGGGTCTGTACGGCATCAGCCCCATTTTGGTCACAGACTGCGTGGATGAAGACCAGATTCCAGCGGCCTGGGGGATTTTTATCACAACTAACACGGCCTTCTCTGCCCTGGGTCCTTTTATGGCAGGTATGACTCTAAGGTCGCTTTCCATTATTCTATTCTTGACCGGCCGAAATGAAACTGGTTCTGGCCAGTTTAAACCTGAAAAGTTCAAAGCGTGCGCGTAAATTTTTCCCGCTAAAATCCTCCTAATTCCCGCGCTTTGGCCTACCGGAGTAAGAGAACTGAGCGGTTCTCATCCATGAGCAGGGCCATTCTCGCAGATCGGCTAAATCGGAAAAATGGAAAACAACCTAATGTTCGCACGAAGGTTACTTGCTACAGTGACTAGTTTCTCTGCATTGGACGTGTCTTATCCTGTGCTGACATTGTTTTAAAACAGGTAGTTTATATGTAGGATGTATTTGTTGCACTATGCCGAATATTTAGTTATCGATATCAGGGCCCGGTTCCTCAAAAGGCGATTAGCGCTAATCCAAAGTTAATAGTTAATCCACGGTTTGAATTTGTTTCCCAGAGCCTGATTCAGTTTCTTGAATAGTGGCTAGTAGTTGTAAGGTTCAAAAAACTACACGTTTTTTCTAAGAAGAACGAGGCTCAAATCTGCCTAAAAATTAAGAAAATGCTAAGAACAATCGAAGCTCAGCTTCAGTTGCAAATGTAAGCAAAAATTTTTATTGAAAAACAACACGTCACGTCATTACATATAGCTTTTATATTCAGGTACATATGAGCAACTAAGGAACTACTCATTTTTTATGGGTGGGGAGGCAGTGGTTTCTGGGGTCAGCATCCGAAAGTTTTCAAACTAAAAGAGGGGGCCATACCAAAAATGAGAGGGAAGGGGTTCATGCAGGTATGTGTACTGTTTTGAGGTGGGCACTCCGATTGGGGGGTGGGGGGGGGGGGTGGGGTCATAAAAATTTTTCCAAATATAATTAAAAAAACCCATGCCCCTTCCCGATCCACAAAAATGAATGGTCCCTTACCAGTAATAACATTTGGGCTAACACAATAAGCTGAACAGTGTGCAGGGTCCCCTTTCGTTCAACCGTCGACAACGCAGCATTGACGTTTGTTGAGTACCGACGCTCTTTTTTATAAGAACCAGTAACTTTCGGCTCAGCTTGGGCTGTTCTTAATTTTTTGGCAATTTCAGCCTCAAGTTGTTCTTAAATTGTTCTTATTTTCTGGAAATTCCAGTCGCTAACAATATAACGACGCTAAGAAACACATCTTTGCTATCATTTCATACTACTGTACTGATGCAAAAAAGTTAAACACTGTCTATAAATTGTCCGCGAACGTCACGAGCTTGATTATAACTCTTCCAGCGCTCGATAACCCAGCTAATTCTAACAGATCTTTTATACATGTATGTCTCATTGTGTGTACAAGAATTAAATAAACATTCTTAAATTTTTCTGATCAAAATTTCAGCCTGGTGAGTGTTCTTAGCTGGTCTTTTTTTTTTGGGAAACCTCAGCCTGGGTGTTCTCATAAAGTTTGTTCTTAAAAAAAAAAGCGTGTATCACAACCAGGTATAGTTTTATCAACTGTGATTGAACCAATAAATAAGGTTTCAATGCCATTCTGTGTCGTATGCAGGCCTTATGGCGGACGAGCTGGGCTCGTACAAACCTGCTTTCTACGCTTCCGGTGCGGTTATTCTTCTGGGCTCGTCCTTGATCTTCCTAACAAGGTGCGCATGCGTCACTTCAGGTCAAGACAGTTGCGAAGAGCAGTGCACTGGAACCGAGTTATTGGTCGTGGAGAAAGAAACTGTGCTTTAATAAAATATTTAAAACTAACTATTTTTTTTTTCTTTTTGACTTATCATGCCTGTTTATATAATGAAATTAATTAGTAAGAAACCATTTTGTAAAGCGACTGTGTGATCAATGAATCTGAAACTTTCACATCTTTTCAAAATGTTATTGGGTTGGTTAGTGTTGGATAGGTAGAAAGATAGGTAAATAGACAGACAGACAGACAGACAGAAAGATAAATGGATAGACAGACAGACAGACCGAAAGATAGATTGATAGATAGATAGATAGACAGACAGACAGAAAGATAGATAGACAGACAGACAGACAGAAAGATAGATAGACAGACAGACAGACAGAAAGATAGATGGATAGATAGATAGACAGACAGACAGACAGAAGGATAGAGAGATAGATAGATAGACAGACAGAAAGATAGATTGATAGATAGATAGACAGACAGACAGACAGCCTGGGCACTTAAGGTCAGACGTTGTATCCGATGGTCAGCCATGACCGACGGTGTCCTACTACTTTAGGGATCGATGTATTTTAATTGGTTTGAGGCTCGTTTTCGTTAATATATATACGATAAGGCGAGCCGGACAATGTTCCTTAATCACTTGCTGTCTTGTTCTTTAGCCTTTTTCTCCCTGCGTAGGACTGATCACGAATGTCTCTTCGGACGAATTTCGCATTTATCTTGGGTGGAAATGCTCGACCGCGGCTGACAGCATTGGCAACCTGTGGCTAACTGATATATAGGCCTTTCCGACGTTCACTCATTTTTAATTAGTTTGTCAACTTTGATAACGGTTTCGTTGGTATCTTCCTGTGGCAGTTGTGGGATTCTAGAAATCTCTAGGCATTCCCGCCTAGTGTATTGTATTTTTTTACTTGCAGTTGGTTAGATAAGTTCAAGATTTCTTCCTTCAGCAGTTTGTTCTCTTGTACTATGTGCTCCGCGGAATATTCAATATCGTCAATACGCTTGTGGACTTCGCCAAACTTATCTTCCAAGAAGTTAGTTGTTTCAATAACGGAGTCAATCTTGGCGTTAAGTGGATTTAGTTTCTTGTTGAGGATGGACTCAATAACCTCTCGAGTAAGATCACTTTTTGACACTGAGATCGAAATAAAAATGCAGTGAACGTAAATGTATAAACACAACATAGAATAGAATAACGTAGTTATGCTCAAGAGTGACAAAGACTAACAAAAAGATTTTAACGAGAGAGCGGGAAACGACTTCCATCTTCCCCGACTCACATGTGCTGTGTCAGTCGGGAAAGATATATCGATGTTACAAATGAAACCCTGGACGCTGTAGAACAATGTCGACAAGATACAACCACTAAATGTCGAAGCCAACAATATAAAGAACACTGTACGCACGCTTATCACTTGTCGTAACACACGGCAGCACTTTGATACGAATCGTTGCGGCTTTTGTATTAATTTATAATTCTGGATTTCACAGTCGACGCAACAACAGGCGCAGAAACAACCGCAAGAGCAATAGAAAGAGCTCTTATTTCACGGTGAAAACGGCCTTGACACAAGAACACGAAGTGAAGCGCAAGGACCAACACCTTTCCTTGCTTTTTCTCGTGAAAACGGAACACAAAACAAGGGTGCAAGCAAGATATGTTTTCTAGGTTTGTTCGTAGTCTTACAAGTGATGGCGGAGGCAGTAGAAAAGTTTTGAAGAAAGGTTTTCGGAAACGGTGCGTCAATTACTTGTGTTTTATGACAATGGCTCGCTTCCATCAGATACAAGAAGCTTGCGCTTGCGCATGTTACTGCGCTCATGTTGCGTGGCTAGTGAAAACCAGAGCGAGCCTATAAAAGGCTGAGCCACAGCGGTTGATCACGATCGTTCAGTCGCCCAAACAAACATGATTAACGTTTGTGTTGTGGTTAACTTATGCGTATTCATCTATGTTAAGGACATTTATTTGCTGATACACAACGGAAACTATTCAACTCATTGCTAGAAACTAGACGGCAATGTTTCAGGCAAACATCATGTAACAGCAAGCGTCATTGTGCGACATCGCTAGTATTTCGATGCTTTTAGACGTACGCCCACGCATGCGTAGATTGTCGCAGGCTTTGCAGATCGAGTGAAAAACATTGAGTGTAAACATGCATCAACAATTCGAAGAATTTTTTTTGAGCGAAATTGATACAAACAAAGTCACTTGTCGAACGAATCGACAAGTTAACCATCTGGGCCGGGTTGTACGAAGGGTAGATAACTCTATCCAGCGGATAAATCCTTATCCAGTGGATAAAATTTGCGCGTTGTCCAATCAAAATCAGGAACGCGTCAATTTTATCCACTGGATAGCGATTTATTCGTTGGATAAAGTTACTGATCCACTCTTCGTACAACTGGGCCCTGGTAAATGCATCGGAAATAATTAAATAGTTCACCAGTGTTCCATCACGCACTGCCTGATTATTTGTGCGACGACAGTGAGCGTGTCCAGAAGAGAGCTCTTGCAATCATCTCTACGGGCAACTCTTACTCAGAGAACCTAAGCCTTTTCAACCTCAAGACACTGAAGGCTCGGCGTGAGGAGCACTGTGTTAAGTTGTTTGGTTCTATCGTGGCAGATCCCACCCACAAATTGCACCACCTGAACCCAGAGAGGAACACTAGCAGCTATAACCTAAGATGTAAACGACGCTTTCAGCGGTTCGTCACTCGGACGAACCGTTTTAAGAATAATTTTATACCCACCATGAGCAGTATTTATTGATCGCTTTTTAAAATATATTTTTTGAAATACATGTGCACTTTAGCAATATTCTTGTTTTAACCCTTTTCTACTTATTGCTGCGAGCCGAAGGCGAGCAGCGAAAATATTCGTGTCCAGGTCCCTAACCGTGCTGTGTCAGCTACCAGGTTGGTTTGAGATTTTCGTGGACGGACGGACGGATGGACGCAATTTGCCTCGCTTTCATGACAAAGTTACGAGATAATGTAATCTTTTGTGATAACCGAGAGGGCCTGGTTATTAATGGAATGAACCGCGATCGATCGCGAACACTTCGTTCTTGGCCGTTTAGGTTGTTTATGTTCATGCTGGAATTGTTTTGGCTCAGTTTGCAACTTAGTTTGTTTGAAATTTTTGCTATAGTTCAATCAATCCACGGAGCGGCTTACATGTAAACGGTGAGACGAGAAAATACCCCAGAAAAAACTGCCAAACTCGAAGGAACGTCAGAAGACATTGAGTGAGACGAGAGACGTTCGCCCTGCCAGTCAGAACATCAACATGCGTATGGAGACAAAACACATATTAGCCTTTATACTTATAGTCATTTTTAACAAATGTATGTAATGTCACGCAATTCAGTCACTAGACTGCAATATTGTACAACTTTAAATAAACATCTATCTATCTACCTACCTACCAACCATAGGTTGTCTCACAACAACATAAAATCACTTTGCGCTGCCGAGGGCGAAGCAGCAGCGACACACAGAGGAGAGCCACGCTGGCTACTTTTAAAACAACTCATCGTTTTTCAACCAATGAAATACTTTGAAATTAATGATGGCGGACAGGCTGAGACCCTCAGCCTTGATATAGGCTCGCTCCAGGTTTAACGTTGATTGATGCAAGTGTCTCTTGTTTTGGTTTATTTTATGTATGTATACATTTTAAAAACCTATACAGGTTACTGAATAACTATGTATTCATTCAACCTGCTTTTGCATTTTAAAAAACAAGATTACCCAGTACATAATTATCTGGACCTACCAAACATTAAGAGAGAAGAAATTTACAAAATAATTATGACAATAGTAAATCTAATAATAACAATAATAATAATAATAATAATAATAATAATAATAACAACAATAATAATAATAACTATAATAATAATAACAACAAAAATAATAATTATAACAAAAATAACAATAAAAATAATAGTAATAACAAGAACAACAGTATGGTCCTAGCGCATTTTTAACTTTCAAGTTGTTTGCTAGGGCCAGCGTCTACATATTTCATTGTAAGTAAAAGTAACATATTTAACTGTACAAAAAACAAAGCTTATGTTATTTCTAGACACAATAAAAAATAATAACAACTACATCAACAACAATGACAATACACTTTGTTTACCGAGCATAAAACAGATAAAGATAAAATTACCATATTTCCTATCTGGTCATCTAAAAACTAGCTAAGAAAGTGTTACAAAATTAAGTATATTCTGTGCTGTTATTACATTTGCAATACAATTTGACTTTACTTTTGCTGCTATTTTATTACATTTTGCGTTAGTGATATACTTTTGGGCTTAAAAGGAATTGTTACTTTGAACAAATGTAGCAGAAACTATTAAACACTGGCTTGATATCCAGGGAATTCGACTCTTGCTGTCTTTGTTTCCGGGTCAGATGAAAAGAACGGATGAGAGTTCTCCAGTAAATCCTCATTGCGAAGTCCACTGACCAAGGATGGCAGGTCTGGGTACCTCTGGACTCCGAACAATACTTCATTATTATCTCGATCAACCTGTAGTAGGTTCAGATGTAGAAAAATAGAAGAGCTGACGTTTAAATTACTTATGCAACGGTTTTGAATTAGTAAGATACCTTAAAGCCCGGCGCACATGAGAGGAAACGGCTGAGCAAAAAGTCTCGCGAGGTCGTTAGCTCAGCTGTTTCCTCCCGTGCGCGCGTAAAAATTTAAATTTTGGTGGGATTTTTGCCTCGCAAGTCGTGAGATAAATATCTAACATGTTTGATAATTTTTGCCTCACCAAAAATTACGCCCACACGGGAGGAACTATCTTAAACTAACGGCCTCGCGAAAGACTCGTACCCAGTCGCTTTTATGGGCACGCAAAGGATTGTGGGGAAGACGAAGTTCTCGAGTTCGTCCTGCCCAAAACTCTTTGCGCGCCCCTCTTTTCCTTCCCAAAATCCTCTGCATCTTCTCCCTTCCGCCACCTCAAGGCGTCTGGGTACAAGTCTGGCCTCGCGAGACTTTTTGCTCAGCTGTTTCCTCTTGTGTGCGCCGGGCTTAACACCAAATTTGGCAGGGTCATTCGTCACATATATACCACGTATACACGAGAGCACGAATCTATTCTTGGTTTGCACGTCACGTCGCAGCCGCCATGTTGGTGTACAATAACAACAGAGCTGTAACTACATTCTTTTGTTGTGTCCACCAACATGGCTGCCATACTCTTTGTTCTTTGAATCCCCAGCTATTGAGTGCAAACCAAGAACTGTGCACCGTGTATATATCTTTGGAAGGAGTCTAAAATTGTGAACTTTTGTGCTTGCTAAGTTAAACCCGTTATTACGCTGCAAGGCAACCCAACAAAACAAATCGATTGCTTAAATAATTTTTTGTTAAAGAAAACAGCATAAACTTCAGTGGCGGATTTAGAGAGGGGCCAAGGGGGACCGCCCCCCCCCCCCCCTTTTTGACGGAATTTTTGTAAAAGATTTATCAGAAAACAACTGAATTGAGCATTCAGAAGCCATTTTAACGGATTTTGGGCCCCCTCTTTCTAGAATTTTATAGCTTTCTGGCCAACTGGGCCCCCCTCTTTCAAAACTTTCTGGATCCGCCCCTGAACTTTTTTCTTGTTTAAAGGGTAAATCAGAGGAGAGTTAGTTAATATTTTCTCTAAGCAACTGACAGACAATATGCATGTTCTAAGAGTGATTTTGAACCTCTTCCATAGCATCGATTAACATTACAAAAATCAAAGAAACTGTCGAAACACAACTAAGTATTAAATTGATAGTTCAGGTCGATGTCAAAATTCAGTTTTCTATCTTGCTTCGTCAGGGTCTGCCTAACAAACAACTTTTCTTTGTTAAAGAGATGAATAGTATGAAATTACAGACCAATTTCCCTGCTCAACACCGTCTCCAAGGTACTAGAACGCTGTGTATTAAGTTGATGCCACAACCATCTCTCAGCCAAACTATACCATCTCCAACATGGCTTCCTCAAGGGAAGATCAACTGTAACGCAACTACTAGAGGTCTACCAAGACATATTAAACTCCGTTGCTAGTGGCCAAGAATTAAACGCAATATACCTAGATTTATCGAAAGCATTCGACAAGGTACCGCATAATTTGCTGAACTATCATGCTGAACTATCCCAAAAACATGACTTACAAGGAGAGACTTATTGAACTTAATTTACTGCCTTTAGAATATCGA
>JAOBRG010219317.1:0-17190 GCA_027574985.1 Umimayanthus nakama | reverse complement strand
AGATACGAGCGATTATTGACGAAATTCGCTTGCGAATTTCGCAGGCGATAAAATTCGCTGCAGTCGGCGAATAAAATTGCCTCGTGTGTCCCCGGCTTTAGATGCGCGCGAGCAAAGAGACGGCTTTTAAACATTTGAAATTTGTAATCCATGGTTCGTTGAAAAGTTTTTTTTCTGACTTGTTTACATACACTGACAACATAACTAGGCTTTGAAAGAATATGAAATAGAAACTCGACCAATTTTTTGTGAGAAGTATATGAAAACAAGATGTCCGTTGATAAGTTATGTTCGAATACCAGACGCCTTGCAGGCCCGTAGCTAGGGGAGGGGCCGGGGGTTCCGCACCCCCCCGGCCCCCAATATTTATGAAGAAAAAAAACTAAAGTATTCTAAAGTAGATGATTTTCGTAGATTTCGCAAATGTTCTTTAACTAATCTGACCTATTGACAATAAAACCCTGTAGAGTGAGGCAACTTGCCTTGTGATTGACTTTTGTGGTTAACAATCTCTTAGACTAGCCGTATGTTACCACAGAAATCTGTGTGATCCACATTCAAAGCCAAGTTCTCAGTTGAAAATACAGCCTTGCACAGATAAGAATATATGTAATAGGTTTTGAAATTTGGTGCGTTTTTACCGATTTCAGGATTCGAATTTCAAAAATTTTTCGGGGGGGACATGATACTGTGTAAGCCGATTCGATTTTCTGTAAACTGCCCTACTTTAAAACTCTGAGCAATTTTAGTGCCGCAGGGAAGCAGGAACTTCAGAAACCTAGCTGATTGACTATCAGTTTTTATAATAGTTGTCAGTTATGAGCTTTAAGAACACTGTTTTTCTTGATTTCTTCCAAAATTTCACACAGCGTACTAATTCAAGTAATTCTTAACATTAAGACATCTAGAAGAAACTGACAGCGAATTGTACCGAAATGAAAAGACAGACCAAGAGCTAGAGAAAATACTTTTAGAACCAAATTAGATGAAAAACAAAATTGCGGCAACGATTGCTAAGCTGGCATAAAACTTGCTGGACATGCTCTGGGGGCCATGGATCAGCAGTTCTCGGACATGATAGTGTGTAAGCCGAATCGAACTTCTGTAAAGCTGCCCTACCTTAAAACTTTGGGCAATTGTAGTGCTGCAGGGCTGGGAAGCAGGGGTTTAAGAGTCTTTTGTCTGATCGACAGCAACAGAGGTACATCTTGGGCGAGTATGACAGGAAATTCAAGTCAACACGTTAAAAAGATCGATTTCGCGACGTCTTTAACGCATAAACAAAACCAAGAACGTTGAGTAACTCGCAGCTTATGAAATTAGATTGACAATATGCTTATAAAAAATACTGTAAAAGACATTTTCGTTGTTTCTTTTCTTCTGCTCAAAATAAAAAAAAGCCTATTGTGCTTGAACACTTTGGCAGTTAGTTTTTGGTGCGCGTGTATTCCGTAAGTGCCCTCTGTAAGTTGACAGTCCATTTGCATGCATGTCCTTCGGCAAATGTTAACAAAAGCAATATTTTAAGCGTTGGGGATTGAACGTCACGACATTGCAATGATCAAAAATACTGTATGTAGACGAGTCGTTAACTTTTTTTATATTGTTCTAACGTATTTATTGACGCGTCAAAGTCAGTATACAGCTATTTCAAAAAAGGTTGTCATAGTCAACAGTCGATACTGGAACCGAAAGGAACTTTGGGTACACTCATAATGAGTGATATTGCACCAGCGAAGGTTGTTACTGCATTGCTCTGCCATTATATGATGAACCTACATTCTATATTTTGAAAAGTCGATTCAAACAGTAACAGATTATTTGTGCTGCTTGAATCCCACAGTCCTTTTCAGTTCCAGTATCGGACTTTTGACTATGACAACCTTTTTTGAAATAGCTGTATCAGTAACAAAGTGGCTAAAGGCAAGTAAAGGCTTTAATCTTAAAAATGTGCGAGGGAACAGCAGGGACATAATACACAGCAGTAGAGAGAGATATTTCTAAAACCATAAATAAAGGTTTTAGCAGTGTCATTTTGTTAGTTCGAGTCTTGTTATGTCTTTGTTCTTGTGCAGCAAAACATTTAACAGAAACTGACAGACCCTCGAGAAACGAAGAAGAAACACAGTAAAATTAAAATGACAGATAAAGATCCTTTTTCCAAATTATAATTTTAAATTTATTGCAGGTGCATTTAGTTGTCGAATTTAAGGCTGATTCAGAATGCAGCACGTCAACAGGCAGACACTTGAAATTTAAAAAATACTGCAGTTTTGTGGATTTTCTTAGAAAAAAAAGCGGTTTCCTCGAACCTAAACGAAACCACGATGTCTTGGACTAATGAGGTTTGTACAACTACGTTCTAAATGCTTACAACATCGCTGCCGGAGTTCCAGAGATCTGTCACAACAGTTCAGTCAAACAACAACCAAATGTTGAACACGAAACAAATCTAACCGTACTCTTTTATATGCTTTTAATATTAACTTTGAACTAAAAAGATATGCATTTTAAAGAGAACTTTTCACAAAATGGCATAACAAATATGATTTTATGTTCTTGATTAAACGTTGCTTATATCTTTTGAGGTTTGGTAAAAAGTATTTGTTAACTGTTTTTTCTTGGACTTTCTTTAAGTTTTTTCTTTTTCATGCGACAAGCTCCTTTTTTGTTTCGCTCTAAGGAAAACCAAAATGAGTTGGACCATTTTTGTGTTTAACAGTTTGCTACACTACCAAATGTCCGACTTGTGGAGATAATAAAATAAACTGTCAAAACATAATGTTCTTGAAACAGTATACACCCGAAACACACACGAAAGAAAGTTTTGGAGTATTTACCATCCTTTTACAAGATAGATTAATGCGTTTATACACATTGCAGTTCCAAGACATGTTTAGAATAATTTGAATAAAATCTTGAAGGCACTGAGGACACACTTCTTCAGACTCGACCCTTGCCTGTCCACAACTGCAGTATGCAAACATAAATTACAGTCAAACCAGATATAGAATTGCTGTGCTTGTTAAACACGTTCAAATCAAATTTGTTATTGCCAAAACAGTGACACCATATGTCCTGTTTGAAAGCCGTTTTAGATTGTTTGTCACAGATTATTTAGTCTTGTGTAAGATATGTCAGAACAGTTACGTCTTTTTTCATAAAATTTGAAATGATAAACTAATTTTAAAGTGCTAGGAAAAGATATTGGGCTTGTAATATCCAATCCGCTTAGAAGAAACTATTTAGATTTGTTGAACACCTTAGCGCTTATAACTCAGAGTTACAGATTTTATCCCGATTTAATAATGTTAGATGTTATAACTATCTTTTTCATTTTTTATGGTTTTATACGTATTTTTTACATTTCCTAATGGGTTGAGCTGCAAGTTTGCTAGTTCAAGGTGTAAGTTATTTTGTTCAGTAGAGGTTTATGTCGAATCATTGGTAGTTTAAGGTAAAAGGGACTGATATCTTGGTTGCATCACTGGTTAGAATCTAAACTGCGGCTGTTTTTCGTTTTGCTAAAAGGGATTTTTTATCCTGCAGCAAGATAAAGCATTTGACAGTAAATGTGGCATTTTCCTTTACAGTGTTTTAAGCGTTGAAGTTTTAAGTTGATTTTATAAACTTGCTGAAATTTCCCGGAAAGTAATGTATGGTAGGGAAATGTTGGGAAACAGGGCAATAAAAACTTTCATACGTTAAAGTGTTTCAATCAATATTTAACGAGAAAAATTGCTTGGATTAGATTAAAACTATCCTTTGAACACAGGGACCTTTGCTTAAAATACGAGAACAGTTGAAATCTTACGCTATGAACGTCGGCCGGCCTTGAGATTGGCCAACGCTCTCAACATGGCGAATCAGAAGTTTTGCGAGTTATTTTTCAAAGCAAAATTATTTCTTTGATATATTATGCATTCTAGACATTATTTTTGCTTACCAAGGCGGAACTTAGTATGAAGCAAGTGTCGCTACCATTTTGGTAACCAGTTCGGCTAATAAGATTTGCTCGATCTATATATTTGGGATGGTTTTTTTGATCAGTCACACAGTCATACTATGGTAATGCAATAAATGTCAGAGATGTAACAAATAGGTTGTCTTGTGTGGGGTTCTTATAGAGTTGTGTTATTTTTATTTGTTGTATTGGTTTACACTGAATAATCATTTTATCAATATTATGCAACTGAAGCCTTTGGCATTTTCTTAAAACCTCTCATAAACCTCCAGAATAAAGCAGTAAGAATAATTATTTTTTCTGACTTAAAGGCTTGTTGTAAATGATGCTCTTTATGTTAAGCTCATGCCACCAGTTTTCAAATTCTATTTACGGCTGAAGACGGCAGATTACATTGATATAATTCTCGACTTGCCAGCAAGAGGTCATACTATCTTCCATAAATTTAAATACCAATTATGAAAAATCCAACAGTCGCTTTTTGATGTTAAAATCTGTAATTCAGTTCAAGATAAATTTAAAATTAAGTCCCGTAATTCCTTTAAAAGGCTTTTAACAGATCCCATTCTTGACAGCTGCATGTGTATTTATAAGTAATATGAACGATATTGGCTTCTTTTGATGGTTTGAGCCTCTTTCCAAAAGTTTGCCTTAAAGCTTCTCTTTCATGTTTTATTTTTGATGCTTAACAGCTTTATAGTATTTTGTTTAACTAGTTTTTTAGTGTCATCTGTATAATACTATTGATGTATTCTCCCACAACAACCATTGCAGATCCAAAATTTTTCTCGCTAGACCAAAAACACTTAACAAGACTAGTTTTTACTATTTTCAAGTGGCTTTTGTTACTTCCAACTTATAAACTTTACTTTACTATTTAGTCAGCGTAACAATGTCACAAGAGCGCAATAAATCTATTGTTTGTTGTTCATGTCTCATTTACGAAATAGTGTTTCCTCTTATATTCTGTGCATTACACAGTACATATTAAGGCAAATGGTTAACAAGCAGAGTATTTCAAACACTCGTGCAGTTAGAGTGTGTTGAGACTACATTGGTCAAAATAATTAACAAGTTTCACAGGGCAGAATGTAGACGGATGGAAAACTGAAAGTTGTTCTGAGGTTTTGTAGAGTTATTTTTTTAGGAAAAACTGTTTCCTTGAATCTTCAGATAGAAACCACGATGTCTTGGACTGATGAGGTATGTATCGCTTCGTTTCGAAACGCTGGCAACTTTGCTGTTCGAGCTCCAGAGATATGTTACAGCAATTTAGTCAAAGAACGACCAAGAGTTGATCGAGAAGCAGATCTAACTCTACTCTTTCATATGGTTTTTATGTGTTTCTTATATGTTTGTTTACTCAAAATATTATTGCAGACCTTCTGTGAGTTGTAATTTTTTCCCATGGGACAAGTTCTAACTTTGGCTTCTTTTTATGGAACTGGAAAAGATTTCTCGTTGTCATAAAACGTTGGTCCTTTCTCATATTTAACAGTTTATCACACTGTCAAATGTCATATTAAGTTGTAAAACAAGCTGTGGAGATAATAAAATATAAATGTCAAAATAATGTTCTTAAATAAATTATATATGAGACACAGACGAAAGAAAATTACGGAGTATTTTTTTATCATTTTAAATGATAGACTGATGAGTTGAACAATGCAACATTTCGTTTGTACATTCTGCGGTGTCAAGAAATGTTTAGCATAATTTGAATAAAAACTTGAAAGCACTTAGGCCACGCTTCTCTAAATCAAACCTTATCCACCATTGCAGTATGCAACTGAATATAGTGTACTCAAACCAGATATAGAATGGCTGTGTTGACTTAACACGTTCAAATCAAATTTGTTATTGCGAAAGCAGTGACACCCCTTTTTCTGTTTCGAAAGCCGTTTGATATTATTTATCACAGTTTACTTAGTCTCGTTTAGAATTATCTTTTTTAACAAAAACTAAGATACACAAATTTCTGAACAGACTAACTTCAAAACGCCAACAACAGGTTGTAGGCTTATAATCTTCAACCAACTTAGTAGAAGCTCTTTAATTTGATAAATGCATTAGTGCTTGAAACTTGGAGTGACAGATTTTATCCAGTTGTATTACTTTGGCCGATTTCAGGAGCTTGAACAGTTTTTTCCATTCTAGTTGTTTTGTGCGTATGTTCTACACTTCTTAATGGATTGCACGAATAACAACATAAGTTTCAAGTTACAAGTTTTAGTTGCAAATTATAGTAAGTATTAACAATTTGTAAATCCCTCCAGCAAATCTTTTATGTTTAGTGGAGGTTTATATCGATTTATTGGTAGTAGAAGATAAAAGGATCCGATATCTCGGTTGCATCATTTGTCAGACTGAAATTAACGTGCTGCTATATTTCTTTGCTAAAATGAGCTAGAATGAAATGTTTCATTTTGTAACAAGAAAAACTGTTTAACAGCAAATGTGAAATTTACCTTTTGAAGCGTTTTTAATCGTTGTAGTGTTCCATGAATTTTGATCTCTAAAATTCCCTAAAAAATCCCATGATACATAGCAATGAACAAGTTTCATTCTTTTAAGTGTCTCAATCAATAAATAAAACTACATTTCTTCCACATGTAAATAATGGTAACATCCACATGGTAGTGGTAACATATGCGGAAAAATTTGCACGTGGTTTAACGAACGGGTCACATATGATTTTTGCAAAATTTGATGCATACAGTGGACTTGTAAACTGAACGTTTTTGGTTTCGTGCATATGCGACCCCACCCTAGCAACACTCCAGCACACTTACAGACGACCAAATTGAATTTTAGTTATCAAATACTACTTATTTTTTGTTCTCTCCACAGTCAAGAGCAAATTTTACTGCAGAACCAACCGCATCCCAAGTTGACTGCGATCCCCTCCTAGATTCCACCTTCATTAAGGTTGTCAAAACTACAGCCTACTCGTTGGTACTGCTTTTCAACCTCGTTGGAAATCTTTCAGTTATTGCCGTTACATACAAAACCCACAGCTGTCGAAAAGTTATTAATTACTTGATTCTTAACATGGCAGTTTCAGATTTACTTCTCCCGTTGTTTGCGTTGCCACGGAGGATAAAACACATTCATCTTCCTCGAAGGCTCTGGCTTGTTGGCGGAACGTTTGGCTCGATAACATGCAAGCTCATTCCATTCGCTGAAGATTTGTCACTTGCAGTTTCTATCTTAACTCTTGAGTTAATTGCGATTGAGAGATTTTTCTGCATTGTTTTACCAATGAGAAGAGAGCCAATACCAGACCAGAAAAGGTGTTTTGTTGCCATTGCGTTTACATGGATTGTTGGAGTTTTGTACCCGTCCGTGCATTTGTACAAGCAGAAACTAACCTACGAAGATACAACGCAATATTGTGTCTCGTCGTGGGAACCAGCGTTTAATAATGCAAAGGGCATAAAGATCCAATTCCCCATTTTTCTTGTTTGTTTCACCACGTTTCCATTTGTATTTCTTACAAGTCTATATTCAGCCATAATTGTCTCCCTCTATCGTCAGAAAGCTAGACTCCACTTGGCTTCCGAGGAGATGCGCCGTAGAGCGAAGGAAAACAGATGAGTTACATACATGGTGTCAGCGGTGGTAATTATCTTCTTTGTGGCGTGGGCTCCACTAAACGACTATATGTTCCTCAGCTCGTACGTATGGACATCGCAGCGTCCCTGTGACTCGAGGCATCTTATCTTCAGTGCAATCTTTTTTCAGTACATCAATTCAGCGGTAAATCCCATTGTATACTATTTCTTCAACGAAAACTACAGAAACGGTTTTCACGAAATTCTCTGTCATCAGTTTACGCACACCAGAGTTTGCTGCAAGAAGCAGGTGTTACCAACAACTACGGAAAACTAAAGTATCAAACACTGGTGTTGTTTGGTTAAGAGCTCTCGAAGGATTTTTTGATGCTTTGCAAAAAAACAGATAGAACACAGTTGGTAAACTCAAAGAACTTCTTTCACTTAACCAACGACTAAGATGACGTGTTTTAGTATAATAGCAAGACTAGCTTGGCTTGCTGAGACCTCCTTTCCATCTTCATCAGGGACTTTATTCTTTAACGTTGTTGAAAAAAACAACTTTTTCTACTTTAGGAAATGCCGCAGGTAAATGCAAAACCAAGTTTATTGAAAAAAGAGAGCTTATGTCTTTGTTAGATGAAGTGTTAAAAGTGAATAAGATGTGTTTTAGTCATGTAGACACATCAGGAGAGCAGAAAATGTTAATACATTTCAATATAAGTTAGACCTTTTAGTTTTGTAATCTTGTTTGGTGATGTTGCGCATACTATTTATAGCTTATTGTAAATGCACTGAGCCCTGCATTGTGCTCAGTACTTCTAAAATGTATAACGATAACAATTTGTGTAAGTTACTAATGGTAGTCGGAGGATAAGTATTGCTATAAAGGTCGAAAGGCAACGAATTAAATATAGTTTCCCGTATAATATGGAAAACGGGTCATCCTATGTATAAAATTATTCAGCAATCCATGAAAGGAGAGTTAGAAATGTGTGGTCATCTGTATCACACACTTTAAATTCCGCAGGACTAATCAGTTTCTGCATTGCCATTGTGTCAACTGCATCTCTCTAAGGTTACTGTTCATGTTGTAAAGGATCAAAACTTCGAAATTGAGATTTTTGAAGAATATAAGTATACATGAAATGAACTTCTTGTAAAAAATGTTTTGTAATATTTCTAATAGCTTGCGAGATATGACGAACGAAAGTTTAACCTGAAGTTAAATTGTATGACGCGTGGTGTACTTTAGGAGTGAATTTCTCGAGACGTGTTTTGGTTTACGAAAATGTAAAAGTATCAATGCTCCCTCAATTTTTAATCTCGTGGCGTAAACTTTGGTAAGTTGATAAAAAAATAGCCGAAGACAAAAACAATCCTGGCGAATTTAGAAAATTTTGCTCCAATTATTTTTTATGACTCAAACAGTGCAGTTTTGTATGCTGCAAAAGGGGAATTTTCTTCAAATGCCTGTAGAAAATTAGACGATATCAACCAAAAATCGCCAGGATGGAGTTAGAGCACAAATGGTGCTAAAACTGATAAACAAAATACAAATGGCATAAATTAAAGCTAACAGCCGCATGGGCATCTAGAAGTGAAAGGGTTAGTTTGAATTATAAAGCTTGCGTTTATTTACAAACAAATAAAAAAAAATCACCATCATCTAGATAATTTAATAAGCTTTCCATTGGTATGTAGGTTGAAGAGTCAGCAATGCGTATTAACGAAAAACTGAAACACTGCTAAACGTGAACGATAGCCTTAAGTTTAATGACGCAAGTTTAAAAGAAAAAGTGGTGCAGAAGTAGTATTTAGTAGTGTTTGCATACTAGTGGTCGTGATAATTTTTTTTTTTGCATAACGAATCCACCAGTCGGCAAAATGGATAAAAAATAGAAAAGAAAAATTACAGTAGTAAGTTAAGTGTAGTTTTTACTTATGAATTCTTTGGTTTAGATAACAAAAATGTTTCAAGTTATATTAATTCTGTTCTTCGTTAGTGTCAGTTGTGCATGAATAACTATGGATGGCAATTATAGTGAATGTTTGTTAACAAAAGAACATTGCAACTTCTGGTTTTGCTTTTTATACTGCCTTCGCCTTTCACCCTTAAAACAATGAATTTAATTGGTTTATCCTTCAGTATTCAGTAATAAATTACAACATAAGTTTTACCCAAAAAATGTTGTTTAAAATCACTATAAAGATGCACAGTTTGGACAAAAACAAAGTTATCAAGGCATAAAATGTATTTCTAGACTCAAGCAGATCCCTTCTCGGTGTCGTAGTTCCCAAGAATAAACTAAGATGTTCCCAGAAAAATTTTCAATTTTTTAGCCCCTTCGGACAAAAACCTTTTAAAATTTTCCTAAGATTAACGTTTGTTCACCCACCTTCTTGACATAGACCCGGTTTGGCAATTTTTCAAAAAATATTTTAAAGGTTAAGAGCTATATAGCTGTGTCGTAATGTCGCTCCTTCAAGTTACCTTCGTAGCAGAAGAACCTTGGAACATTTTTAATTTTGTTTTCCTTTTTTATTAACAAATAAAGAAACAGAGAAATTACAAAACCTTGGTGTTGATAAACTAAGAACAATTTTTAACAAACAAAAAATGATAGACCATAATTGGAAATCTAGCAAAAATATTAGCTGTGTGTCATTATATTAAGTTAGGACATCCTTTGAACTTTGACGTCCAGCTACTTGTACCCGAACTTCTTTCAATGTTTATCAGTGTGGTGAATTTAAATTTTGAAATACATCCCCGATTTTTATGCAGTTGACATCTGAACAGTTACTTGAAACACTTTTTACATATATATATATATATATATAGACAGGAAAATGACCGAGAATATTCTTTGCTTTACCACAGCTATCCTTAATCTCAACCCTCGACAGCTCGTTTGCCCGTATATGCGTGGGACCCGGGAGGTAGCTACGGGTCACAAGTGCATGCACGATTTACTTCCTGAAAACATTTCAAAGAGCCTAAAATCCTTTGCAGTACACATCTGCTATGTAGAGCCTCTACTAACAAGAGCCGAGGCTTATTAAGCCTTTACTCGTGGAGACTGAAGTGAGGTTGCATTCAGTTATTTTAACCCTTGAAGCATCGATGTGTCTGTAAACTGTATGTAACGATGGAAACAATAACTTGTCGAGAAACACGGCAAATAAGTCGAAAAATACACAAACTACTTTGTTCATCCGAACTCCTCTTACACAAAAAAAATTGCGCGATGAAAAAAAGGAAAAACAATTGGGGCGTTCCGACTTATCTATATCATATCGCCACCAGGGGCGCTGACCGCGTGGGACCGGAGACAAATTCCAAATATGGCTGTTACTGGACCGAATCGCTAATCGCGTCATGAAGAACATAAAAAGAAAAAAGAAAAATAAATGTAACCCAAACCCTGACTCGTGGTACCGCGAGTAACTATGGTAGAACCCAAACTTCTCAAAAGATTTTTCGCTAGACCGTGCACAATGTGGAAAAATTATAAAGAGTATTATATGCAGATTCAGTTTACCGCAAGTAATTTGAAAAATGTCAAGATATTAATCCCTTGCTAGACTTGGTAGCATAAATCTAAAGGTTGTATCCTTTCTTAACCTGGATTAACAGCCTGCTGTTAAATGGTCTTCTTGTGGTGAAACAGTTTTTTTTTCTACAACAGAATAAACAGCACCACTCTTCTTTTCGCTTCCTCGGGTAAGTACGAGTTCTTCAAGTTTCGCAAAAACCCAAGAAGATCAGGTATAATTTAGAATGCCTGAGGGTCCGGTTGTTCAAAGGTGAGTTAATAATGACTTCGATCACCTAGAAATGCGTCTGGTTATTCCAAGTTATTATTGAAGAACACATCAAGTAAACCCAGCTATGTAAATTAAAAATGATTGCCAAAATCAATCTTTAAGGAGGTAAACTCAATCGTGAGTTAAATATGTAACTCTCGGACCTTCGAGCAACCGGGCCAAAGGTTATCACTCGCGTGTCACACGTATATTTCGTATACATCCAATCATATCACGATAACCGCATTGATATTGTTTTTGCAGTTTTGTCAGCCTTCACTTCGTGCATTGTCCCCTGATTCAAAGGTGTCCGATCAAGGTTGGGGTAGCTTTTTCATCCGTGTGGTAAAGATTCTGTTGTGAACTACCGACAAGGTTGGTCTTTATTGCTATGATTTACAAATAGAACCAAATGAAAAGAAAATCGACGACGGTGTGCGGCAAATTCATTGTCTGTTCCGCCACGCAAACAAGTTATTTGGTCGTTAAGGTGAAAGTTAAATGGATATGTGATTTAACACTAACTGGTCTTTTACACACCACACTAATACACATCTTGGTTGTAGTTTGTATTTTAGTGTTACAACGAGTATTTGATGTCATATACCGTCGCGTGAAAACATTTTGTTCTGGTTTTTTTACTTTTGTTGTGTTGCACTGTTTTTCGCTCTTGATATTGATACTGATAATATTGTGCACAAATTTCAGGACGTGAAGTTGACAAACGATACTAAAATCCCTGGGCTAAAACCGTTCAATCGAAAACCTAACAATCTTGAAATTAGAAGTAGTTGAATATCATCAAAAGATTTTGAAAAGTGATACAGCTTTTGTTTTTTTTAGAGGGTCTTAGAGGTGTCGATTTGAAAAATGTTTAACAGAATGGCTGTGATGATCCTTGACCTAAATTGACTTTGATAAAGAGCACACAGTTCACATTTTTATGCAAATGCAAAGTGAATTGCACTTGGTATCGGAACATTTTTTTTCGTTTCGAACATACCTCTTCAATTGACTTTCAATGGCTTTAGTAAGAACATCACTGTTTTCATGCTACATGTAGCTCGAAAAGAAATGCGTTTGAGTAAATTATGGTAAAGTATTGTAAAAAAAAAGATTGTTGTTGATACTCTCACGAGCTATTATTATAAATCTTGCCAACTGGGTAACATCTTCGAACAGTTCAAACGTAAATCTTGACTTTCCGCAATATTTTCACCTCGGTAAAGGATGAAAAACTAAAGATTGCTGACACTTTCGCTAAATTAAAGTTGATTTTTCCACCAATTTTGAAAACTTTTGACTTCACTTGAGTGCCATAATTTAGAAAATCTGTGACAAGATATGTTCAAATCAGTTGCGCCAGTAACAAACTTTCAAAATCAAAAGTCATCAAAATAACAGCTCCATTGAGCCCCAGGGATCATGTTAAATCCGGAAAGCCGGAATGAAAGTCATCACGGGATAGTTTGGCACAAAAATAATCGGTCAAAAAAGGTGCAAGTTTTGCATCCTTTGAAAGTCAGCTTTCGTTACTTCAACACTTTCTGCTTCAACACTCTTTTCTATGTTTTTCTATTTGTTGGGAAAATGTGGCACTCAAGTTACACTTTTTAAAATATTTTATTGATATTAGAGCAAAATACGATAAAATTTAGAAGATTTTAGAAAAGATCATATGCGGTTTAATTAAAAAAAAATTAAACTAGCAGATAGTATCAGAGATATGTTGTTTTAGTTTGATAACATATCAAAACATATAGCGCTAAAATCCATTCCCTATTCATACGCGACGGGTGATTATCCTCTGCAAATAAATCACCGATATACAGAACGCTAATATTATAAAGCTTACTGCAGAAAACCGACTTTCCATATATTATCACGTTGTTAGTGTTCCACACTACCATTTCGCTATCTCTGTCAGCTGCATGTGTAAAGAAGGAAAATAATTACCGATTGACTGAGTTATCACCGTGAGTAGTTTGATTGTAGCAACGATGCTTTAGTATTTAGAGCTTATGTACTATTAGAAGGCCCTTGATTTAGGTATCACGTTGATAGAACATATCTTTTATTACTATTAGCCGAGTGCGAGGTACGTACAGAAAGTTATTGATCGAATTATTTTCTTCCTTCTTTGTTTGCGCGCGGGCTATGAAAACAAGGAAGGATGAAAACGAGGTTTCATAACTTGCCGTACGGATCGAGCAAACGAGGCTTGTAAGATATTTATTATATGGCTTTGTGATTATTCCGGTTTCGAAAAGGTGATCAAGAGCTGGAGGTCCGAACGGCTACTTACGGACCTGGAATTGACCAATCACAGCAGGCAAAATCAATCAGCAAAATAATAGAAAAAACCCCAAAATAACAAAAAGCTTTGCCAAAGCCTGACTCATGGCCCCTCGTGATTGTTTTAAAATGGATTGAAACAGCCACAGCATGTACTTTGATGACCTTTGATCTCATTTGTTCAGAACAGTTCGTATATTATTTGGCAACTGCGCTACTAAGATGCCCAACTTACAAGAGTGCTAAGTCGGACGCGGATTTTAATCTCGCACTTCGCAGATGAAATAACTTGCCTATAAGACTGAAATTGCAAAGACCATTTTCTCTGACGGCTAGTAGAAATCGTAACGGTAAATTCCTGAGAGGGTGAAGCAGTTAATCGTTTTAAGACTTCTTTGATAGACTTTTCTTCACAAATAATCAAGATCTTTTAGGTTTACTAAGCTACCTAAAAAATTATCGTCGGCCGTAATGCACCAGTTATTTGAAACCCCCCCCCCCCCCACCTCGGGGATAGGCGGGGAAAAGCGGGGATGTTCACCCAATTCTCACCATTTTTTATGTCCCTGGGGTGCGGGGACTTTATTATTGTTTCGTTTCCTTGCCCCTTGAAGCGGGGACTTAACCGGAGAATTAGTGGGGCATTCGCCGACGTTTTCGCGCCACATTGGTAATTTGTTTTGGGACCGTGACTTGACATAAACTATTGCACAAGGAGAGACAGAAGCGACAGAAGCTGGTGGATGCTTGAAGATGCTTTGTAAGGTTTGGAAAAGATATATTAAGAGAGCCTCATTAGCAAACGTAGGTGGCTTGAGTAACTTATTTGGCCAGCTATCCATAGCAAATAAATGCAAATATTTGTAATTGAGGTTATTGTTATAACGCTTCAGTGTGTTTCATTGTCTACATGTAGTTTGTGTGCAGATATGTCCCAGATATATTTTTTCAAAGAGTCTCTGCTGACTTATTGCTTTTTGTAGTACATTTGAAATATATTCAAACGAACGTATTTCTATTAACCTGATACACGTGTATATAACGAGTGATCACGCGTTACGGTCGTAGCCGTTGGGTGAATGGCTGAAGCGTTCGTCACGTCTCGAAGTCAAACTCAAAGACACATGCACTGTTTTGATACAGGTCGGTTTCCATTTTGCAAGAGCTTCGTTGATAAAGTTTCTTTAATATAGAGTTTTACAGAGCTTTTGTACTGGCCAAAAAAGTAGTATCCCCGGGGGACGGGGCTGTTCACTATGAAATCTTGCCCCGGGGACCGGGGACTTCACTTAGTTTCACACCAAGAAAAAGTGAATGTCCCCGCTATCCCCAAGGTGGGGGGGAGGTTTCAAATGACTGGTGCATAAGTTCAGAGTCCAATGGCCTCTGCTCCCGAATTGGTATTACGTTACACTAGAAAGACCTAGAAATTATTTATCTATACAACGGAGCCGAGTTCTCAACTCGGTACCCTACGGCCACGAGTAGCAAGAAAAAAGCCAGACTCTCAACTCGTTGCCTTCGGCATGAGTAATGAACAAGGAACACTTTCAGCCGGAAGTTGCAGGTGGATTGGTTTACATATTGGTGTTACGTTGTTTATTTTCTTCTTGTAGATGAAGTTGATGGCCTCGTTTCTGTGCCTGTTGATTGCTGCAAGTGTGACACTTGTTTATCCCCAGCGGCCGCGTCTACCATCGGGTTTAATTCGGCAACGTTTGTTCGGCCTGCCCCTGGAACGAGCTCGCGTGCGCAGGGCTGTTATCAACGGAAACGACTGTTGTCCTACTTACCTCCGCCGTTTGGGGGCTTGTCCTGGAGGAATGATCTGCTGCTGAGTTTGTCGATGCTCAGGACGTGTAGCTGTATCACATCACCAGCAAAGAGCAACAAGGCAAATAGGGAAATCAAGAACTTTTAATACTTAGCATCATTTTATATAAAAAGCTTGAATTGAGCAGCGATCTAATGAAGAAACCTGCTAGCAGTAAAATGATATAATGAATATTAGTTATAACACAATGAGGGCCGCAAGTTGTGCTGGGAAACGATTAAACATGTAGTATAATGTTAGGTGAAGACATTTACTAAACAATGTTAAACCGGCGAGATCCATAACAAATAAAATTGTCTGGTTGATTAAAGTTTTCAGAGTTACAAGTTTCAGCTGGCGGGCCCTTGCGCATGCGCAAGTTTGTGTCGTTTGTAAACATGGCAGATTGGCTTAAAACAGCTAAAAGATGCATAGTGTTTGAAAAGAGAAACTTTTTTTATAAGAACATGAGGCTGAAAATCGCCAAAAACTTAAGAACATGTTTAAAGAACATGCTGAGGCTGAGAAAAGGTGAAGAGCATTATTCATGATGATAACCCAATGCAAATGACTCAAACAGTGTTATTAAAAATGTGCTTTTCGGTGGGCTTCTTGACTAAAGTTCGCAGATAACAATTTTAAATCACATGTTTTTTATTTACTAAATCGCAGCTCTTGCAGGTATATCTCTTGAGAAAAACTGGCAAGAAAGTCAGTACAGTTTTATTTCACAAACAACACAAAAGTACCACATACGGGGCATGTCTTGTTTATATTGTCTAAAAGCAGTAAAGATATTTTAAGAATATGTTTAAGAACATTCGAGGCTAATATTCCAAAAATGTTTAAGAACGTTCAGCCTCAGTCGAAAAATTCGACGTTCAGGCTTATTGAGTTCGACATTAGGAGAACGCAATCCTAATCTGGAGTTGGATGGTCTCCCTGTGTTGAATTAGCCAAGAAATTTTGAGATTTTTTTTGGTCCGTGGACTGCCATTTGGACGCCCCTCTTGGTTTTTGTAGGGGCCGGCCTCGTTTTCGAGTCTAATTGACCTCACGATCGACTGTACTTTGGTCGAATTCGTTTTCATAGCTGTTTTCCTTGCGCGTGCATTTGGCTGGTCGCTAATTCTAATAGATTTCTTAAAAAATCAGTGCTGAGTGTTTTGCGAAAGTTTTGGTTTATGGGAAAATGAGTACTTGCAATAACTGTTTCTGCGTTGCTCTACCGTGACCGCAGCGAATCGAGTTTCAAGTTGACAAATGTCACGTCAGTTATCGAGCGATCACAAATCCTAGCTAGTCTTTGTTATAACTTCACTTGATCGGGCAAATAGTTATCTAGTGTCATTTTATTTAAACAGTTACCAACAGCCTTCATCAACTTCATTTGTTTGAGTCCGGTATTAGACTCTTTACAAGACTTCAGAACAGTTCGGAACGGTCTTGTTTGTATTTTGAAATTCATAGGAGTGGAAACACGGACAGAGCTAGAGGTTAAAGGTTCCTGCACAACAGGGATCTCAGCTCATATCCTATGTGTAGCGAAATTCAAGATGGCGGCGAGGCTTGCCGAGCAATTGTGGCTTTACTTAAAAAAATACCTCACCAGAAAACACCAAAAAAGCAACTACTAACGATACAAAGAAAGCTACAAAATTTGGAACGAAAGTTTGTAGAGATAAACAACGTTTTAACACACAATTCAAACAGTTTGCTCACATTTCGAGTGTCTTCTGTCCTGATCGCCAAGC
>JAOBRG010219206.1:4842-17196 GCA_027574985.1 Umimayanthus nakama | reverse complement strand
CGACCAATACTATTATAAACACGCACAACTTTCCGCGATTGGAAGTACAGTAAAAACCCACATAAAAAAACTAGTGGATTAAGAACTTGCTCAATTAAGTACAACATACAAAAGAAAAAAGTCAGCCTAACAGATGAAAAACAATGTTCTTAAAAATGGTGTGCCAGTAAGACTAAAGCATTCTTCAAAGGAATGCTATCCCTCCCTCAACGCAATATCAGATTATTATTATTATTATCATTACTGCCGTAATTCATTCAGCTAAAGCTAGTTTCATTTAGTAATCTAATGAAACATTGTGATTGCACATTAGTGTTAGCTTTTGGTAGTCTATGCAGTACATAATTTCCAGTCTAAACAAATTTAAGAACAACTCAAAAATATCTTCAGGCTGATTTTGCAGAAAGCTCCCGATATATAAGAAAAAAAATCAGCCTGAACTGAAAAAAGTTATGTTCTTTTATGCGGTTTTTGTTGTAGTTGAGTTTTAGGTTGAATGCTCAGTGGTTTAGCTTTTCTATATTGTGACTTTTGTTGATATATTATGTTGGGACAAGTTCAAACGTCGACTGGGTAATATCTCCATCGATCAGTTCTTGAGCAGGCATAAATAAACCACCTCGAATGATATCTTTTAAGAATAAAGAAAAAAGGAATACTACAAAGGTGAATATGTGGAAAATACAGTCAGATGAATCAAACTTTCCTTAGATAAACGATACCGGCAGTATAACATCTGGGAACACAGGAAAGAGGGTTTGTTTAAGTTTAAACTATATGTTTCTCGTATGTGATCCGGAGCTCAACTTGTGGACGTGTTTGAAGAGTTCTGCTCGCAACACTGCATATAAATGTAAACACACTTTGTGCTAAATAAATAATAAGTTGTCAATACAGTTTGTAGAAACAGCTGTAAACTTGATCATAATATATCATATTATTTTATGCATGTGCCCATGTTTGCAAGTTCACAACCTCTTAATATGTTCACGCTCTTCAAGCGATTCTTAAACAGTTAAAGTACATTCGATATTTCGAATTTGTGTTGCAATTTTTTTAAGCGTTATCGGGCAGTTTATGCAAACTGATCATCAACATGTCGCCAGACCTATGCTTAGTTTAAAAAAATAACGATTGATTTTCTTCACAGTAATTTGTACAATAACTGAAATAAAAGCAATGCTCCACTCTGTTTCATAAAACACCAACTATGTCTTGTTTCAAGATATGCTTAAGATATAACTATTTGCATATATGGTCGCTAATAGACATTTCTTCGTCAAGATGTCAAGTTAAAAATTCACGAATATTAAATGTTTTGTCAAAATTAAAATTGTCAATTCTTTAAGGTTTAATTTTTTAATTCAGAATTCAATTATTTTCTAGATCTGAATTAAGTTTGTATGATGATGTTAAATGTCCGTCAAAGTTAACAAGCTGTTTAAAACGATGCTTAAATGTCACTTCTTTCTTTAGGTTAGAGTTTTTCTGATCATGATCTATGGATCAACCAAATTAAATGAGAAACATTTTCGACTGAAATCCAAGCAAGGGACTAACATGTACGAGGAGGTAAGGATTTTGAAACTTAAAATATCATTTACAAACGAGAAGATCAGAAAATATGAGACTTAACGGAAAGTTAGAGCAAATACACGGGAATAATTTATCTTTTGTGGCTTTAATAGATGACGCTGTATGTTTAAAGTAAGAAATGTACTGGAAGCTCACAACGTGGCTTTCTATGTTTTCATATGAAATGTGTATGGTCACTGCACAAGGTAGTGTGGCCTCAGTAATGTGTAGATATGGAAGATGGATAACAACTGAGCAGCTAGAAACACTAGATGCTAAAGTTATGTAAAAAATTCCTTGAGGTTGTTTTTATTTGAGAAAATGGAATTAAAAAATCAGTAAGAGATATAGATAAATAGACGCTTTTTTTATAAGAACCGGTAAATTTTGGCCGAGCCTCATTGTTCTTAACTTTTTAGGAAATTTCATCCTCAAGTGTTCTTATGTTAGTAGTACTCATAAGAACAACAGCAGTAAGAAATAACTCCTAAAACGTTCCAAATACACCTTACTTGTGATAATCAAGCCCGATAAATAGCAATGGAAATTTAATCGATCTCAACATTTGAAGTATTTCAGCGGTTAATACAGTTGAGTTTGAGGAAAACAAAAGTTGAATTCTAAAAAGCAAACATTGCATTTAGAATTCCAAATCCAAGCCTGGGTTGTTCTTTCACTGTTCTAAATTTTTGGCCAAATTTGAGCCTCGTTGATCTTATAAAACTGTTCTTATAAAAAGGGCGCATTAGATTGATAGACAGACAAGCAGATAGATAGACAGACAGACAGATAGATAGAGAGAGAGAGAGAGAGAGAGAGAGAGAGAGAGAGAGAGAGAGTTTCACTTTTTGTTTTTGCTTGTGTATAGGTCTTATCTGTGACGTAACCGGTTTTATTTCCTTGATGTTCACCATGTAAGATCACACCAGTATGTATTAGGTTGGCAAACAGAAACACGAATTAAGATCAATCAAGAGTTAGAATTAACCACTATAACAAATTACTAAATAACCAGCTAGATCCATGTCACTTATTTTAATAACTTTTAAAGTTTGCTGAAAAACAAAAGTATTTGGAAAGGGAAACATGGGGAAACGACGCGACATTCACTGACACTAAGTTCAGTGTGAAAAACATGCTTAATGAAAGTTTTAAAAGAGTTTCGACTCTTCGTTCCGGCCAGTGTTTAATTCTGCAAACGTTAAGTGAAACATTGAATAATTGCGGCATCTCCCGCTTGTCTGGTATTGTTTAGCGGTTCTGACGCTTTCTTTGAAGAGCACAGCTACTCAGGACGACCATTGTGTTTCCCTGCAGATGGGAAGAGAAAATGTTCTGCAGGTTAAGTGAAGAGAAAAAGCAGAAAGGAAGACATCTCCGATTGCTCGGTTTGCATAACAAAGTGTAATTTACTAGTACTGCATGAAAAACTGTTTCTCTGATAATTAAATTGAATGGAAGTAACAAATTATATCAACAAACACTATCAAAATTGAGAAAAAGTGAGCCAAATGAAAAAGGTATTTGAGTGAAAGTACTTGCCTAAAATCTGATTGACAAGAATAAACGTACTTTGCTCAAAATATTTAATGATAAGAAGACTTGTAGGTGGCCAGTTTCTGGTCAAGAGGAAAAGACTAATACTATATGAATAGTGTGAAATGGGTTAATTTGCCACTTAATGGCTTGAAAAGCAGGTGTGACTTCTTAATTGAATCGAAATAAAGAGGTACTGGTTTGCAATTATTGGAAAGACGTGCGAGGTGTTCTGAGAAAATACTGGCAACACGGTCCAAGTCCAAGGCACTCCTCAAACAATGTGAATTAACTGAATACAAAGCGGATGTCAAAAAGAACGATTAAATGAAGAATATGAATTTTCTGTTCTGAATTGGCATGCGAAGAAATCAAGAAAGCCTCTGTGTTAGATGGACTATCCATTCATCCATTCATTCTCTTTACCTGCTGGCCGGCGGTATGGAAATTCTTGGCAACCAAACCCTATAAAAATAAAAATATTGCTTTAAGATGTTTTAATTGTTTTTAAATTATAAATCTATCGAACAGACATTCACAAAATGGCTGCTTGCGGAAATTGACTATTAAGTGATTCAAATGGATGACAACGAAATCAAAGGACTTTGAATAGCCGTTTAAAAACATTTCAAAGACACGCTCAAACCCCCACGAACTTGCTGAGATCGCAAGCGTTCTACGTGCTGGTAAATCGTAGTCCTTCGTTTTAGCAACACTTAGTGGCTCAGAATAGATATGTGTTAAGAGTTTATAGCACTCAGGGGCCTTCCGGCTCTTATGCAATCGACTTCTCCCATAAAATAGATGAAAGTGAGTTGAAAATGGATTTCTTTCAACTGTCAGTCAGATATTGTTCCAACGAATCTTCAACGGAGTTTCTGATGTCACCGGGAGGATGTTTTATACCATTGTGAAATCCCTTGGTGAAATAAAAATTGCAATTGTTTGGAATAATCAGCCGCACCAGAGCTAAAAAGCAACATCAGCCTTAATAGAATGGAGCATTAGTGTCCCTTGAAAGCTTCGCCAAAAGAAAAACAAAACTTCTTTTGCAGCTGCGCGGCTGAAAATTTATAGGCATTGTATTGTTGATGGTTAGACGAGACTCCGAGCCAAATTGCTTGGTACGCTTGATCGAAAATTGTTTTTCTTCAGGAGGAAGCAAAACAGAAAATTGTCACTAAAAATTTTGAAGTATCGAAATTCTTCGATGCTTCTCCCAAGCCAAGGTCGGCCGTAGATTTTATAGAAAATCTACTAACCTTCCTCTTGTTTGTGAACATTCGTACGATCTCGCTGAAAACTACAGGGATACGGATTGGATTGAAAATTACCAGAAAAAAAGATATACTAAATGTAATTGCTTCCATCTATTCTACACTTAAGGTTGTTTAGCCTGTTGGCTAAATAATCTGATAACCTTTGTTTAGATAAATCAATTTCCATTTTTTTTCACTGTTTTCTTTTGCTTTTGGCTTTTATCAACTACTTTTCAACGGGCATTAATTCGCGCCGTTCGAAATGGATGACACAAAACATTCTTTGAAAAATTTATAGTGTTTCTCAATATTATATAATCTGCTCGAATTGGGAAGACCTTCTCCGCATGAGACATAATGTTTTTTTCATTACATCTTACCATAACATTGAAATGATAATTTGTATTTCCGAAATGACTATTTTGGATTTGGGTGATAGATAGCCTGAAAACTAGGCCAGGACAAATTTTCCGTTGTTGTTGTTTGAAAATTAAAATTAAAAATAAAGGCTGGAGTAGTGTTTGCAAGATTTTGCTGTTTATTTTGATTTTCATCAGTACACTTAATACATGTAAAACCGCACTCTTGAAAATTCCCAAAGTCGAAACCTATTAAAAAATATTGTAAACAGATGATGTGTGTTTTAAAACAATCACCACTACGTGCAATTGATGGCATGAATCTTCTGTGGTCGTAAACTTCTTCAATTAATTTAACAAACTTCAGAATAACAAAACTTATTAACAAGAATGATCTAATAGTTCGTTCTTTAAATTGTCGAGGAATTCAGATTAAGTAATAAAACTCTACACTAAACTTGAATAGCCTGTCAAAACAAAATTTATTTATGTGTATCGCATAACTTGTCTCAATGACGGAAATGATACGCCTAGCTGGATCACAAGAACAGCATGTTTCGACTGAAAACGATAGTATCGTTTTATAGCATTCGAGAAAAGAACGGCTTTGCTACTAAAGTATGTTAAAGGAACGGTTGATATTTGTAATTTGATAAATCATTGTAGTATTATTAAAAAGTAGTTGTAATCTTTAAAAGGAACAGTGTGAAATTGTCAAATTAGTTTTAAAAACATTGTGAAAACAATTTCTATTTTCTCTTAGTTGCGATTTTCTTTGTAGCATGGTTTAGTTCGTTCGTACGTAACTTACAACTATCTAAAAAAGTTTTCTCCAACATAATGTTCCAACTAAATAATGAATTTTATTTCGTATATACTAATCCTGCACAAAATCCTTCAGTGTATGCTTATCGTTTAATTTCAAGACTATAAACATTTTATTAGGCAAAAATTTCTCGATTTATTTCAGACACGGTAAAAACTATCAACTCTGGGTCGAATTTATTTATCATGACAAGTTATTAAGCAGAAAAATAGCCTTTTTGCAGTAAAACAATGACACCTCGACTAAATGTATAGTTTAGAGAATATAATCTAATGGTTATTACTTGTTCGTGCCTTCGTAATGTATTTCAAAATGCAACATGAATTGCTAAAAACGCCTCGCTTCCTCCACCGCCCTCGTTTTGTTAGCATTAAGTGATTATTTGTTCATGATCTTCTCGGGGGCAATCTAATTTGATTTTTGTAGCTTTTGATAACACCTTTGAATTTCGAAAACTATGTTTTCCGATGACAGAGACAAGAATGATTACTACAACTGATAAAATCTACCCCTTGTGACGCACAAAGTCTATGTTTGAGGTTTTCCCTTTGTTTATTTCATGAAATCTTAAAATGTTCGACTCCAAGTGTTTTCGTAGAGGCGATTATGATACATAATATGCCTAATCTATTCCGTCAATATTTTCAATATTAGGGCAATAAAATCGCACATTAAATGCACAACTTAGATATCACTTCGCATCGAAAGCATTTCTCAAAACTTGTTTATTTTATTAAATTTACTTCGCTTGGTAAAGACTAACGCTGTTTGTTGACTTTGTTGAAAAAAATTGTGTACCTAATTTCTAATAGGGAAAAAATAATTGTCATAAAGTGTTTTAACACAATACGGCGATGGGTAAATTAGAGCAATTTTTGTTCAACAGACCCAAATGGCAGGCAATAACGCATTGATAACAACCCAGCACCTGGGCCATCTGGCGAATGACCAGTAATCAATGGCTCAGACAGCTGCCTTGCCCAGCCAATCAGAGAGCCTGACACAAGATGAAAAACGGAGCCAAATGAAATGCAAACAATCAAATAAATGTATCCGTTTTGAGAGATACATTTGAGGAGGTTAAAATTAGCGTTAGTGCCGATTAAGGCAACGATTCAAGTTAATAATTTTCGAATACTTAAATAATAATTTAATTTTGATTTGCTTTGAATGCTTAAAAATTTGTGCGGATTGATTTAGCAGAAAAAGAAGACGGTTTGCTGTTCATATTTACCATGCGGATGTTTATGGGTTTTTAATATACTTAGTTTTGAAAAGCCATTCATTTTATCCTGACGCCTGATTTTATCCACATTCAATATCGAGTACAAAACATTCCCAATTTGGTCAGACCGGAAAAACCACACCAATAACCTTTACGAACAAATGAACTTTGTTTTTAATGAGTGACGTGTTATTATTAAGTAGCTCTGCATTTTAATGACAGTGAGAGTTCATAATGTTGCATGACGACGGCTTTGGAGCTTGCCAAATATAAATGTGCTCGCGGGGAATCCAAGCAGTTATTCGTGCCAGAGATTTGTTGAGGTCAGGCACCCTAAATCACCGCGCCCCTTTAACTTCAAAATGCAAAATTCATCTTCAAACTTCAGCGTTGATTCCCTCATGGGGAAAAAAGACCTTGGAAACCAAATTCAAGTCATAGAGAAACAAGATTTGAACCAAGACGAGAGAAAATCCGCCTTCTCAATCACTCAGTTTCCAAAAAGAGAGTTTCACGTACCAAACCTTTGCAACTGTCAACCTTGCCAGCAGAATCCAGTTGCGAGTTTTACAGCCGTTAGCCAAACAGGAATGGCAGCCATAGGCGATCACCGTTTCATACCCCTACAAACTGTGGCGGCTGTGAGTGTTCCAGCCCAAGTTTATCTACCAAAAGGTAGGTCAATGTTTGTTCTTGTTAAACAGTTCTTCAATTAACTTGGTTGTGTGAAGTATGCTTAATAAGACACTCTCGTAGTACATGTAAAGTATCGCGGATCCATGGTTCTTCTATACAGTACTTTCTCATATTTCAAAATTATAGATTCATTTACTGCCAATAGTGTAACTTCCTAAAATATTGAGTCAAAGGCTTTTTTCAAATATCCTCTTGATTAACCAATTTATTCAAAACCAGAGAGATACGAAACGAACGAAATACTGGAAATACAGTTAACGCGGAAACTTGCTTTTCGTTTTCAAACTTTGTACCAACCATATCAAGTTAATCGGGAGAGTTTTCTTGCTGAAAATGCTCTGCAGTGAATCAAGCTAACAACTAACAATTAAGACTAACGTTTTTTACAAAATGAAACGTCCAATTTAGATCTTCGTCTGCCCGTTGGCTGTTTTTATTGTTTTCAATACATAGAAAGTCACAACAAGTTTTGTAAGAATCAAGTCTTCGCCGATTCGTTCAGTTTTGTTTGCTTTTTTCATCTCATCGCAGAGCAAAACTCTTTAATCATTTTGCTATTGAAGATTTGTCAACATACAGCAGCAAAAATAATTTTTCTAAAGGCAATGTATAAATGCAAGTAATGAAAAACGGAGTCTCTGGACATCTAACACCAATCGCGAAGGGGAGAGCCATACCTTTGCAATTATCTCCACACCCAGTTTTTAAAGTTTGCTCGCACTGCTACTAAACTCCATTAAAACTGCAGTCTTTCCGTTCGTTTTCAGTGTTCATAGTGACAAACTGACAGAGTATACTCTTGATAAATTTTTCTTACCAGCTCGAAAACCTAAAAATATCTTTATTTTGAAGACTGAAAGCCACAAATATTGTGACACAACATCTAAAGATTTTAATAACGACAGCTCGAAAAAGCTTTTAATTTGTTCGCTACGAGCTTATGTTCTAGGTTTCAATTTTTCAGTTTTCACTTGTAGTCAGATGCTGTGTTTTTCGCTTTGGACTGAGGTTTGTACGCTATCACATGAGCAAAAATAGGGAGGCATAAAACTAAAAAAAAAACTAGAAACTTCATATCTGCGCTAGCTCTTTTTACAAAGCATCAAGAATAAGTACGATTTAAATCAGGAAACTTGTGAGAATGTATTTAATGACAAAAAGCTAGCTGAGACGAAACTACAAAAATGCAAGAAGACTTACCAATAGAACAAAATATATATAAAGCGTTGCCGGTAACAGTTTAAATGCACGCATGCCTCCAATGCCCAGAGTTTCGTTTTCGCTTTCTTTTTACTGTGTAGACAATCGAAATCAGGTCAAAAGTTCTATACGTTTAATACTCGCGACATTATAGCTTCATTGCTTGTTGCTATCCAAGAACCTTTAACCAAGATCACAATAATTCAAATACTTTTCGGGGTTTAAACAATTGTGCGTACCTTTTATGCACAGTTCTAAGTTTGCCACAATCTATTAAGTTTCTTACGGGGCGTTCATAGCTGGCGAAAAGTTAAACAAATTGACCACAATATATATCTCACAATGTTCATCACAGAGCTTTAACTACGTACGATGTTTTAACGGTAATGGTCTTTTTTCATTGAAAAGCGTATTTATAGTCTTTATGGATTGAACACCCGCAAACGTTTTAAATTAGATTTAGGTAACCGGATGAAAAATTCTCCAAACCTTATAAAGAACGTAAACAATTGTATGCTTTAAAAGGCCATTATCCATTTTCCACGGTTAAGTAAACTTCAACTTAAATAAAATTTTATCACAGGGAATTATAGTTGTGTTTCATCAGAGGTTAATTTGTGTTTAACTATGCTTAATGCGATAACATTAACTAAACTGGGTGTTGCCGAACATGATTTCTTTTTCACATCTAAGCTCTCGATTCGCAAAGATTGTTTAAATACAATCGTGATTTGAAAAATGTCTTCATTCCGCTTTTTTTTATTAGATTTCAGTCATTGAATGTTGAGTTTTTCCAAATTATTGACTAAACAAGCATGTTTACTCAAACACAAAAGGCAATGGGCGACCGTTTTATTGCTTTGAGAAAAGAGATATTTTTCAAACAGTGACTTTGACCCAAGGACAATAAAGCAAAACGGAGTAACTTAGATATTGATTAAACATTTCTCAAAGACGACAATTAAAACAACATTAGACGGACCAGTGTACATGGGAAAAATTAAAGATGGGAATAGCTGACAAATTAACTCCTTTGTTATTGCTCACTATCCCCTTATTTTGAGTTAATTAGCGAGTGGGCTCGAAGTCTGCGGAAACCGGCGCCATCTTTTTTACAAAAGCGAAGAGTTGAGTATTTCTCACGCTCCTTTTGTTCTAGCAGGGTCGCACGTTGACGCTGACACAGGCTTGTATTGTGTTTTAAGAAACAGAGAATCTTTTGGTTCAAGCTATTGTTACCAAGATTGTCGCACTCATTAAGAAGTGCATTGTAATTCTTTGCAGCTATTCTAAGCACCTTTATAGTTGCTTTTGTTGACAGATCAAAGTGCTTTAAACAAACTCGGTAATTTTTTGCAAAATGCTATACTGGCGTGCTGGTCTGTATAACATATACACTTGATTTCTCTTAAGCACAATTCAATGACTAAGACTCTTTGCTGCGTTTCTTAAAATGTTAGCGCTGAGATCTTAAATGCATAATGACCATAATGTAAGTAATCCAATTAAGAATATAAAGTTCTTTTCGTTTGAAGAAGTCTGTTCAAAATAAGGACATTTGTCTGATAAACCGGTTACATCTTACGGTCCCTTTTTCTTCTCCATTCTCGGCCAGCTCTGTGTCTTCATTTTAAAACCGCATCACACATTTGTTTGATAGCAAAACGAAAAGCATCATAAGCAAGTACAAACATTGTAACAAGAAAGCAAAGCGTTTTTAGGTTCTTATTTAATTCAACAATGACAACGTTAGCACAGCTTATGATCAATGGAAATAAATAAAGTTTATCCTACAAACCATTTACCCAGTGTCCAATCTACATGGCAGGAAAGGTTTTTCAGCTACCTCTATGCAACACGATGAAAAAAACCTACTTTGTGTTATAAATACAATAGATTGAGCGTGCGTGTGAAACTGCACATCTCAATATGACGAACGCCAAGCAGCTCACGATTTGGGCTTCCATGTTATAACTATGGTACAAGCAACCCACCAGCATAAGAAATAGAACAATGCTACTATAAAAGGCATCCTGATGCGACCTTGCCGGCTGCTGACATTTGTTATCAATACTAGATTGTCCCACCGCAATCATTGTATCTATGTCAACTAGGACAACACCTGGTTTTTTAGTAGTCAATAACATGCAAATGACTTTGGCGACCCTCAAACTGTTAAAGTAAATACAAACGAAGTTTATCAACATAAAAAGAACAATGTTTAAGGAAATTTAAAAAGCCTGCAGTAATGTTATGGTGCCACCTTAATTTTTTTTCCAAACATTCATTGGGGGGGGGACAAATTTACAGACAGTTTAGGAGAATCAACAATATATTGTATTGTAGGTTTGTGGCTGAAAGGATTAAAGCGTGTATTAATATGGAGATTACCTCACGTTAACTCCTCTGCCTACCCCCCTCCACCCCCACCCCTACCCCCAACACACACACACACAACCCCCACCCTGCGCCTTTTTTATGGTAAAGTAGATCTCAATCAACTCAGACAGGTAGAAAACTTTAGCTTTTAAAGAAACCTTTATGAAGCCAATTGCCTTAGTACTGAAAAGATCAAGATTTTAGGATGCCGTCATATACTCAAATCATGTGAAAGTATTTGGTGGGGCTTTTCTGAAATAAATCACTGCTTTATTTTTGTTTTTAGCTCCCCAGAAGCGAAAAAGAAAGGAGAACAAGACGCGAAGACAAAGAACAACTTTCACAAGCGAACAGACTCTCAAACTGGAGCTGGAGTTCCACCAAAATGAATACATCACACGTTCACGGCGTTTTGAGCTGGCTGCCTGCCTGAACTTAACCGAAACGCAGGTGAAGATTTGGTTCCAAAATCGAAGGGCCAAAGACAAGCGCTTGGAAAAGGCCCAAATGGACCAGCATATGCGGCTTGCCGGGTACACCGGTGGAATGACGTACCCCGCTTCGTATCTGAATTTCTACCCCTCGCACTACTTAAAGAACCCTTCTTCTCTTCAGCCACAGAATGGGATGAATCAGAGAATAATGTCGTAGGCGAATGTGAGTTCTAGCCTTCAGGTTCTGCTGCAATACGAATTCTGATTCGCCGAAAAACTCTTGTCGTACTCCTTTGTGACTTTCGAGCCGCACCTAGTGAGAAATATTCACCACCATCATATTTATACTCTTGGTTACCGCCAGAATTTGTTGTAAGAGTGTGGGAGTGGGGATTTGTTTTGTGTGTCAGACTCACAGAGGGGTGGAGAAGTAGCCAACCTAACCGGCAAGGTTTGATGATGAAGCTGCACCCCTCCCCCTCCCCCTCCCCCCTGGCGTCGTCCTCAGGATACTCTAATTAAAATCAAGGTGCTGTTTTAATAACAAAAATTGATCCCGTTGAGGTTTACTGAGAAGTCAAAAAAATCTTTTTTCTTCAATGAGACAAAATAAAACCTGACAACATTGTTTTGCCCCTCAGAAAAACCTGAAACGAACACAAACTTAAATTATAAAGATATTTAATAAAGTATTGAGATGTAGATAAGCACATACAGACGCTGCCATTGAACTCAATCAATAGGTGATAAAAAGTGATACAAAGAATGATTAAGGAGGAGTTTATCGTTAGAACTTTACTTTGAACGCCCTTTGCATGTGGAGGCCACCTGACGCAGGGAGAATAAAAAATACTCTTTCTCGGCA
>JAOBRG010219095.1:0-17196 GCA_027574985.1 Umimayanthus nakama | reverse complement strand
AAACTGTTGTTGTATTAAATAACCGTCTACAGTCCAGGAGAAATGAACAAGAGTGATGATACCTCAACTTTTTTTAAAAGATCGTCGAACGCACTTCACTAATCTGTGATTACTTCTAGTAGTAAGGATAACTTGTGTTGTCCGATTGGCTGGGAATGCCAAATCAAACATTTGATTGTAGGAACACTGAATAATTCTGCAAAATTAGTGATGACGGTCATTTCATAAACTTGATAAAAGCCTGCCGCCAACCCGGTAGTTTAATCAGCTCTAACGTCAGTTATCTCTAGGTAGCAATAGATGACATAGATGGAATGTTTACCACAGCCATTTGTACACTAAACTAATGAATAATGAACAACAGTGACTAAATGGAAATGAGTAATGTTGCATTTACTTTTTGAAATAAAGGCAATTGGAAAATGAATAGCGAATTTAAAGTTGTCTTTCAAATGGTTAACACGGTCACAGAACAAGACCGCTGTGTGTTTTGTTTCACTCTGGTTTTCTAAACACTGACGATTCCAGCAATTCCAAGCTTTGTTTCACACGATTCCAGCAATTCCAAGCCTATTAATTTATTAAATCTGTGATTAGTGAGGGTGCCTCTTATCTTTTTTGTACATCTCGCACTCGATGACCGTTGCTTGATGGATCACTGCAAATATATACATACTGCATGTCAGTTCGAGTGGCAGATTGGGGCGGAATGGAAAAGAGTAACTAAGAGGAAGAAGAAAAAGGAAACGCTAAGAGACTTTATGATTACTTTGGCTACATGAAGTCAGAACCTTATATTAAAGAGGTACTCCAGTGGTAAATGTCACTTCTCGGAAATTAACATAAAGTGACTAAGATATGAACAAAGATGCCACTCACTCTGTCCATGCGATGTCACACTCCAAGCTCCAAGCTCGGTTATTGTTTCAAAAACAGTTTCAGAGTTAATCAATATATCAAACTTGCACTGTTATGTCTAAGGCTACACCACTTCGCTTTGTTTTGACTTGAATGAAAATCATTGACCGACGCCTTTGAGTAGTAGATCACACAAAATCATGTATACGAGAAAAACATTTTCGGCTATCAGCTTCGAACGACGCCAGGCCGTGAAAGTAATCAGTGATGCTAGCATGTATCTCAATTCCCTGCAAGTTATATTGCGGGTAGTCTCTTTCTGTTCCTCAGAACCAGTCGAGCGATCGAGCGGCGAAGCAAAAGCTGGTTTTATGTTACAGGGGAATTCAACTCGAAGACATCACGGTTGATTGCTATGTCTTCTACACCGTTTCCGACTTTAAATTGTATCAGACACTAAAATCATTGATTTTTTTGCTTGCGTGGGTGCGGGACACCTCCATGTAATACCTTTAGAAATTGCCCTTTCTTTCAACCAAGACTGACTGCAGCCAGCCTAAAGTTTTGATATAATAATGCATTCTCGTCACGCCGTTCGTATTTAATGTATAGCGTAACGCGTAATCAAATCATACACTCTCCAAAACTAACGACGTCCTCGTAGCTCAACGGGCAAAAGCGGTTCGTCTGGAGTTTTCAGGGTACGGGTTCGAGTCCGCTAGGGGGATTCCGGTTTTTCATAGAGTTTATTTTCGTATCGCATGCGCACCAGACCTACACTGACCACTGTACCAAAACGCATGGGCAAATTTAATTCAAGTTTAATTGTGCGCCTCGAATATAAGAAAAAAATCATTTGTCACCAAATCTCGACAAAGAAAAAACCACCGAGCAAGTCATATACTTATTCAGAACAAGTAAACAAGCGTCTATCACCAACCAACTCAAAGGAATTCCATAGGCGTGGGTATCAACAAACTTCAGTTTATCCAAACCAAAATATTGTCAGACACAACTCATGCATTGTAGCGCAATCTTGCGGATACTGTAATAAAACTAGAAGCACTGAGTCAAATAAAGTTAATTGAGGTGTTCATTGCCGTAGCAACCAACATAAAATCCTTATGACTCCGTTGTTACTGAATGGAATCAATTCAAAGTTAAAACATAAAATAGTTACTGTCTACATTCTCATTTCCCAAGAGATGGTAAATATACCATACAAAACACCGACAGTGTGTAAGATTTAAAAAATAACTATAAATTACCTATAATACACTGCCTCTCGACTTATCTGCTGATTTGTTTCTTCTTATTGTAAGGGACGTGTAGTACAATAAAAGAAAATGTTCAAAGCTGCAAAAGACAACTTTGATTTCATGGTTACAACGGTAACAGTGTTCACTACGGAGCGGTAAATGCATATCAAAAGACTCCCCATACAATTTTGGGAAAGTCGTGAAAGTTTTTCTCAAAAACCCGTTTGTGGGGGATGGGGGGCAGCGGCACCATCATGCGATATTTGCCTCCAATTTTTGAAAATTTTCTTGGGGAGCTAGCCCCCAGAGAACCTACAGTACCGCCTCCGCCTTGTCTCACAAAAGGTGAAATCGAAAGTTTGATATCTTTCTGTGGAGCTTTCTTGTATTTTTGGTATGTTAAGCAAATTTACTTGACGTCTTGGTCATTAGCGAACAAACTTACCGTGAAGACTAATTCTTCCAGATAATAACTGAATCTAGAACCTGAAAAGCTTTTCAAGCTCACATATCAAAGCAGTTTGCTCTCAGTTTTTGAGAACATACTGCATTGTAATTAGCCACACATTTGCCGTAAAAACTCGAGTTTTTAAACACGCGTCACACAAATGCATTTTATATTACATATTTGAGTGAATTTTTTATGAGAAAACTTATCTTTCATAAAACTATCATTATTCGCACTTGATAATTTAATTGCTCAGTAAAAAACAAAGGCACATATACCCGATGAAACAAGTGATTCGCCTTATTGGTTGCGTGCGGTAACTAATCCAAGACAAAACTGTTTTGTCTCATAAAACATTGAACTTAAACTATCTGGCAACCAATTACACAGCATGATGTGTTCATAATACTAAGCCATGTTGTTAATAAAAAAAAGGTATGTAAATGCAGAAAACTTTAATTAAAAAGCAAAGTTATCAAATCGGATCTGCCGCGAAATGTTTTGCAGCCTTATTTTTTGTCTCGCAGATCAAAATCTGGCCATATCTTCGCAGTTAATACATATGCCAGTTTGCGTGTTGAGCTCGCTTGAATAAGTGTGTACGCGCGGGGAACAAACCTAGTAATTCAGTACATTTCAAGTTTCAAGCTGAATGAACATAAAGGCAACCAAGCAAGTTTTTGGCTGAAGCAGACTCTTGAAATGTACATTTAATTTTGAACTTGACAACTCCTAAACACATTGTATTCATAAACGCTTTGAAAGTATCTTGTTTCCGAGATAAATACGACTGATATAACCAGTATAAAGATAAGCTGCAATCAGTCACAGCATGAAGGTGATAAGGCAGATAATAAATGTAAAAACAAAAACATCGTTGACATTTACCAATTAACTAAAATATTCCCCAATAATCTCAATATGAAACCTGCATAAAGATATCAATTGTTCAAAAAAGGCTCGACTACATGTCATTTTCAACCCGGGGGAAAAAATAATGGAATGTTTTTTCCCGATTACACAACAAAACTCTGCTCGGGCTGAGTTTTATACCTTTAACGGGAAAACCAATTGTCGCAAATTTTCCGCTGCTAAAATCACAACGTGGACGTAGAATGACACTCCTCAGCCCGGGCCAAAACTTCTTGCGATTACAGTATATGGAAAATTACTGGTAGTGGTTGGCGCTAATCCGGTTGAAATATCTTTCATGTAAATGAAAACTTGTTTCTGTAAACATTCCCTTAAGGCTAAAGAGACCGATCTGAAATTTCAACCCGCCGATCTGAAACCTTTGCTTGGCCGGCGTTCTCCATGTATTCAGCTTTCAGTTCAGCTAACCGTTCATGTGTCCGTTTCCCCCCAAACCCCTTGCCTTATGAAATTGTACACACCTTTTTTGTAAGAACATTTCTTTGTAAGAACGTCATGTTGAAAAATTGCCAAAATTTATGAGCCTGTAAAAGCATTTCACAGGCTGAAGGAACGCCAGGAACATGTGTTTTAGATGCTGCACGATTAAGAATCAGAGTAACAACAGCTGAAGGGACGCCAGGAACATGTATTTTGGATGCTGCAGGATTAAGAATCAGGGTAACAACAATCAGTCTCGTTGTCAGCCAGTTTTTTTCTGGTAGGCCAGGATTCACAGGTTGACGAGGCTTTGGCTGGCCCAATAATGTTTCAAATAATTTTTTAATAAGTCAAAATGGATACGAAAAAAACCCAAAATTTCTTTTTACAACGATGGACTAATTGGAAGCATTTCCAGCTATTCCAAAAGGACTAAACAGAAGTTCACTATCTGGTCAATCGACTTCACCAAGGACCAAGGTAAAGAAGGAACGTTGTATAGAAAAACATGATCCATTGTCGAATGAATGACTTGTTATAGGAACAGAGCAAGGCACTTTACTCAACTTGCTCCTGTCGACTCAGCTGTATAAATGAGGACCAGCTCTTGCTGGGGGCTAGCCTGCGATAGATTAGTGTCCTGTCCAGGGGGTGTTACAGACTTTTATCCGCTTAATACTACGGAAACCGGAGATAGGCGCCGGCCTGATTGGCCATTTCGCTCAGGAAAAGATTTAGCTTTTTATATTAACAGAACTTTATGCATGGCTGGTGTTAGCTGATGTTTTAAATGAAAAATGAAGTACACACTCCATAAGAACGATTTCGCGGGACCATTTTGTCTGTCCTGTACCTTCGTTGAGAGAAACTGGATGAAGAAAAGTGCTGGGGTTTAACAAAAACTGGTAAACCCGGGCTTACCTGTCTTACAGGTAGCTACGCGCCTGGCAATTGGGCTTTGAAAGACAAGTTTTGGAAAAACATTCAGTCCAATATGCTTAATACATTTTGTGTGACACGAGCGTTTGTGAAAATTCGAACTTTTGCAGTAAACAGGGGCAGATCCAGAAATTTCAGAAAGGGGGGGGGGAGCCAAATTCTAGAAAAGGGGGAAGGAATTTAACTTTTCAGTGCCATTTTCTGTCATTTTCCTACAAATAGCTTACAAATATTCCACCAAAAAGGGGGAGGGGGCGGCCCGTCCCCTAAGTGCGCGCCTGGCAAACGTAAGCCTCATTAATTATTTTGCCACCCAGCCGTTTTGTCTATATTTGGAAGCCAATCTATTCTCAAAATCTGAACTTAAATAAGATGCAAATTTTTTAGCTAAGTTTGTTTGAAAGATTTGCTAGGGTCTGAATTCAGTTCTTTTCCAGCAGGATATTTTCTCCCAGTAAGTGCATATGCCAAGGAAAGATTCGCCAAGAACAAGGACGAAGCCATAGTTGCGAAAGAGTTGAACAAGTTCGTCTCTAAGTTTGGAAAAGTGCTAACCAAAAGGCTACACAACTGACAAGGGACATCAACCTCCAATTATCCAACGAAACCTCAATTGCTACCAACCTCACACACCTGACATGCGTTCACGTTCTCCCTATTCTTCTGTGAACACATCAGACACATTATATTGTTAGGCAACAAAACACCAGTCATTTGCCGTGCTAAAGTTTACTGTTGCTGGAGTATCCCACCAAAAGCGAAATCAGTCGAAATTAACATACAGGACTCAAAGCAGGGGTCTTTTTGCCCTAAAGATTTGAGAAGATAGACTAACTAGTACTAGGCTTCTTCCTTATAGGGTAAAAAATGCCAGAACAAAACTTAACGACCCTTCTGTTTTCTTTCGTAATTTAAACGTTTAATTTTGGAAGCCAGACTGGCAGTCGGCGATTGAATGGCTGTTAAAAGCAAAGAAAGAGCAAACTTACAAGTATAATTAGCGGAAGAGGAAGCTTCTAACAAAAAGCAAATGAAGATCAAAACCTTTTAGTGATTGGCAAGAAAAATAAAACTTATACATATAAGAAGTGGGTGATAAATAACTTTTAATGTTAGGAAACGGAAAATAGAACTAGAATTAAGAAGTTTAAAAAATGAAAGATAAAATCTTTGTGGCTGGTATTCAGTTATTGCAGGTGAAAATCATATCGCCAATTAGACCGTAAAAGAGCCTATTTTAAAAAGTGCGTGTGGTTTCCTGACTGAACGCGCAGCCGAGCAACACCTTTGTCTACTCTAAATTATCACTCGCATTTTATTCGGTGGAAGGTAAGTAATTCTGGTGATAAACTTCTAACTGCTTATTACCTCTGGCCAGTAATGGGGTTTCTATTCTAACTGACATAAGATTTATTATATTTATAAAATCAATTTTTATCCTTCAAGCTAAATGTGTTCTTATGCATATGGTATCTTTCTGAGCAAATTTCAGCCTGAGTGTTCTTAACTCACTTGTTCTTTTATACGGCTTTTTACCGTAGCTCTCAACCGATTTCGAGCACCCCCTTTTATATTACGTCTTTTGGATTCCCAAATGATAGGCAATACATTGACAAGGTTTGGAGAAATACCTATTGTGCGGATTCTTTTCAGGGGAACGAACTTAACAAAGTGTTCATTTTTCTTCATTAACACAAAAATCGCTTGATATTATTTTACTTATTGAAATTTGTAGCGTTGGCTTCGTTTCAGTACCGGAAGAAATTTGGTTCGCTCTATTGGTACTGTGATTGGCTGTTGGTTGCACGCTTTACTTCATTTTCCCGCCTTTTTCGGACGCCGCGTACAGAGATGCAAATATTTCATCTCTTGAGCGTAAAGGCCCTGTTACATGCACTGTGCAATGTTCTCCAGGGACCGCGGAGCAGGGGGGGGGGGCACATGCCTACCCTCATATTTTTAAAATTTTAAAGAGTTAGAAAGAAAAAAGTGTTGTGTACCCCCCCAATGTTGAGTCACTAATGGTTCCACCCCTCACAATCTTAAAGTTGCTCCGCAGTCCCTGTTCTCAGCAACTTTCTCAGAATGCCGTTGCGAGTGGAGTGTTCGGCACATATAGTGAAACATGGGTTGTCTCGCAATTCTTTTATTGCGCAAAGCGTTGCACGAATTAGAACTCAGTTCTACTTTTTGCTGAGACTGCAGCAATTAGCAACACCATTGTGCAGTGTATCACCCCTCTAGCAGTTTGTCTTGCACTTTTACGGTATACTTTTAACAAGAACGCATTAGCACGCTTCTTGTTTTTCATTCCGAGGATCATTGCGAGACAGGTTGCTGAGAAAATTGCACAGTGTAACATGATCTCAACACCAAACCTACGAATACGATAAAACGTCCACACGAATACGATAAAGCTCTGGTTTCATAAATCTTCACCCTGGAGAGGCTAATTGAAAACCTTCGTTTTCGGTGCTCGAAAATGCCGGTCGCCGTATTCGGAGAAAAAATATCCGTTTTCGAAAACATCCGGCTACGTGTGAAAGGGGACTCAGAAAACAGAACGTTAAAACTGTTATTAGGTTTGATCAAAGAAGGTTGGTATGGTGTGTCTTTCGCCTTGGGATATGGTGTTTAGCAAGACACAGGCGTAAAACAAGGTCAAACATACCATTTCAACCCTCCTAACCCTTGCTGATCAAACCCAATTCAGTTTGCTCGCCCACGCACGAAAAACAGTGTGAACAAAGTCTAAATTACACATTTGGCTTGCTCGTCGGAAAAAGTCTTCTAAGAACTTGTCATAAGTTTTTAACCGCTTTTCGCTAATTGCTTGTAGTTTACATTTCGTTTTTGTTATTATGAAGGTCCAGACTACAATTAATACAACATTGAAGGTATTAGTAAATCATTGCATAGTTGCCGGCATAAGCAAGATATATAACTTTTAAAATACGCATAGGCAATCAGGTGCCGATGAAGTGGCAGCAGTGGACAGCTGTTTTAACGGTGTTAGAGCTCTTGGGAACTGCAAAGTCAGACGCTGAGCCTCGCTGGTTTCATTTTTTACTGTGTTTGTTCTTATTTTTTTTCTTTCGTGGGACTTGACCGGACACAAAACACAAAAGGTATTGACAAAAATGGATGTTGAAAACTAAACATTAGACACATTTGAGATCACAAGTAAAACAACTCTACTCATGAAACACAGTCACTGTTTGCTCAATATAAAACAAAGCATACCGCAGCTTTATCCACCCCCTTTGAAACTATCAAATATGATCATGGAAAAGCTAACTTGAGCATGTAAAACTTGAAAATTGAAGAAGCCAGCTTGACTTAGATATTAATTATATACTCCTACATATTAACATGTTTTGTTTACTGTACTTTAACATAATATGTCTTTATTTCTGGCCATTGAGTGACTTATTACAAGACGTTGATGACTACACCAACGGACCGCCGTCTAAATTGCTTTTGAAGCCGTAGTATTAGTAAATTATGACCAATAAAGTACAAGTTTCCACGAAACTAAAGACCATAATAAAGATTTTTTTTCATAAGAAAGATTTGTTTTCTTTCCGAAAGTTAAAATAGAAGGCTACGATGTGATAGTGGTGAGACGCAGTAACATCAGATGACTCAGGGCGTGAAGTGTGTTTTGTAAACAAATGTTAGCCTTTCCTTTTTCTCGAAACTTCAAGTTTCTACTTTGTGAAGTGCGACGCTTTTAAGCAATTAAATTCGCCTAATAATTAAACACCTTAAGGAAGCCGGCGTCACTGGAAAGTGCTCATCTAAAAAAACAGCTGCTCATAGCAAATCGAACATGTTTCTTCTGATTGCTTCATAAAAGAGGGACAACAGTGATTCGAAGCCCAGGAGCTGACGCAGTTTGTGTTGTTGAAAGTGTCTCATTTCTTTCATCAACGATCGAATTCTAGCTCGCGATAAATGAAGAAGCTCTCTTTAAGGTCAGTTAGTTTTTAAAAGCTTAATCTTTCAGAAAACTGCATGGAGTAAATAAATCAGACGAGCAGTGTTTTGGCATTATGGGAGGAGTGTTTTTCTGACACTTTCTAATTCGTGAGATTTTGAAGGGTTCTCTTTTTTTTAATGGCACCTTACTGAAGGTTCTAAGTTTTGAACCAAACGGTGAAAATTAGTTTTGATAAATTGAAACAACTTGGAAAACGTGGATGCTATATTTAGCTTTTCATACAGCAATACAAATACCGAATAAAGCCACGCGAAAGTAGTTTTCATTTACGTTTATGAATACATCTTCATTGAAGAAATTTCTGCTTACAAAAGAAAATCCGACAGTTTCCTTAAAAACGTTAATCTATGAGATACATTCAAAAAATATTAGACCTTTGGCCCAATCATGTTGAAAAACTTCAAAGTAAAAAGTGCCATTCAGGACACATCTATGCCAGTTCTAAACTCTACAAACAATGGTTCTTGCTTTTTCAGTACATTTACTGGTAGATTCGGTAAACAGGGTCATTAAATTGCAGGTTTTACTTACAGATAGACAGGGATTCTGCACCGACAAAAGATTATTGTTAAGACAACATGCTCAGCTCAACGAAATGCTAGTCTTAACCGTCAGAATAGCTGTACTAAGAGTAGAAATTACATTGAAAACGAAACACCACCGTTCGAGAAAATTCATGAAAAATTCTGATGAGTATTTGACGAAAGCTGCGTAGTACCACGAATGCAAAGCACGAACAAATCCGAAGACTTTCGAAAATTTTTGATATCCTTGTAAAATATATCCATCATATCCAAATTTTTCAAGTCAAAAAGGTTGTAATCCTAGGTGGCAGTCTCAGTTAAGGTTTTAACTACAGATCATATCTTATTAATTATTATATTTAATGTATCAAGGAAAAATCGACAGTAAAGCGGCAACCAAACGGACGTCATTATTCTTTGTAGGCGCGATATTAAGGTTGGGAAACATAATTCTGTGATCTTAAAACGTTATCAAGAAAGTCGCATGAGTTCTAATTCAGTGCGGTGATTAGAGTAACTCGCAAACAATTGAAGCAAACGAATACGCAGAATCGACTGTCCACTAACTGAGTTTGCCATTGCTTTTTACCAAAGCTAATTGGAAAATAAAGAAGCACTTGTTTTTCCAGTTGTACAATAATTTAGTTATTGATTAACGTTCTGTGGGAACTATAATGAACAATGTACTTTTATTTCGAAGTAACATATTTAGCAATTTCAAAAAAAAAATCCTTAAAGCTGAAAATGATTCTTTTTTGAGAAAGAGTTTGATCATTTAGCTTTGTTCTATTTGAACTACTTTGTCCTAAACTGGAAAAGTTATATTTACTGTTCAAGAATTGAAAACTCGTAGTTATTGCCAACTAAATTTTAAATGATTGAAATAGCAAGTTTCACAAGTCATGGAGCTTTACCCACCAGAATGCTTCAATCAAACCCACATCATTTGCACGTGCAGACGTTTCTAGACTACCACGGGCAATTGCAATGATGGTGGAGTCCATGGCAGGAAAACACGCGTTAACTCATGGGGAAACAATTTATCCAAATATTCAATCAAACACATGCTGCATGCAAACTTCCAACAACTCCAATGTGGTAACGTTTAAATTTGCCTGATGGAGTCTATCGTAACAGAGCCTTGCAACTAAAATCCGAGGCTAACTACAATGTGATCAAAACGTATTTTCGTCCTTTTATACTGGGATGATTTTAAAAAAATACCCTAAAACGACAATAGTATTAATAAGCTACCAATACAAGTACTAATACTTTTTCTTATACTTACACGAATACTAATACTAGTAGTAATACTAAATCTAACACTAATAACAACAATATAGCAGTAGTAGTAGTAGTAGTAATAATAATAATAATAATAATAATAATAATAATAATGATAATAACAATAACTAATAATAATAACAATGATAAACGGGTGTGTATGCGCGCGCGCGCGTATGCGGAATCTGATGCTTGTAAGATACAATTTTGTTTTATTAAGAACACACTTAATAAGAACAGTGAGGCTCAAATCGCCCGAAAAATAAGAACAAATTAAGAACAATTTGAGGCTGAAATGAAAATTAAAAAAAAAAATTAAAAAGAAAAAAAAGCAAAGTGAGCGTAAAAAGGAAAAGATAGCAAAATGAGTGTGGCAAGCTGTCAGCAAACAGAGCACCACACATTAGATAAATTTCGTTACTTATTATTTTAATACAAGTTTACTCCAACTGTAACACTTGCATGTACTGTCATTTGCTGTAAAATACACAAAATTTTACATGTGTTGATGTGCTTGAACTAAAAACTGGGCACACATAAACACCGGAAGGCCTTTCAAGTCGATTTTCAACCTTGCAGTTAAGAACAAAATAAGAACACTTTGAGACTCAAATTGTTGAAAAAAATAAGAACATTGAGCTTTGGCAAAATTTTACTGGTTCTTTATAAAAAAAAAAAGTGTAGTGATGGAGTTTCTTGCTTTTTGTTTTCAGGGTAATGTTGAATACGTTCTTAACTTTCAAGATCTCAGCCTCAAAAGTCCTTAAGATGTTCTTGATATATATTTTTGGAAAATGTTTATGCTGCGTCGGCATACTGATCCCAACATATATTTAAGTCTATATGTTACTCAAATGCATTGCTGTCGCCTGTTTGCAAAGATCAAATGTAAAACTTCACTGGCCTGTCGCGATGCTAAGTAGCGGTTCCCGTTTCATCTTAAAAAATGTAAAATTAAATGCAGTTCCTTTCCTATTAATCTCAGCCGAAGCCATAGGCAATTTTTTTAGGCAGCTTCTTAAACGTTGATACCTCGAGTTTCAACGTTCTTTGAAAAAGGGTTCATCTAAATCAGAATGTGTATTGGGTTTGATCAGCAAATTAAATTAAATTCAATTGGTACTGTGTTTTTTCTTATTTACATTGCCGCAAATACGCCGTTTCGACAAATTATCCTATTCAAGTTGATACTTTTATTCATTTTCTGATATAGCGCCTATGCGCTATTTGTGAATTGACACTAACACCTTGACACACAAATTGTAGTACGTAATTGAGTTTTCTTCAGAATGAACTAGACTCTACTAGTTGCATAGAGGACCCACTAGGCACTACCATCTGCATTTAATAATGATTCCATATCCTAAGTGTCTCAATAGAAATAAATGACTGATATACCTACATACGCTTGTGGTTCTGACAAATTCCTACTAACAAGATATGGAAGTATTAGATAGCAATTGAGCATTGGTTCTTTATGGTTTGTCTAGCTCTAATGTAAGTTAAACATTACAATCAGCCAAATATGCTGCTCTTTACCGGTGAACTCTAAAAAAAGGCGTTAAAACACGCAGTTAAGTTTCCGAAACTGACACTAAAAGAAATCCAAGCCAAAGATCGGGTTCCCTTGCATGATATAGGCAGTTTACAACAACTGAGTATTTGTGGGGGACACTGCAAGGATTGATTGTTGCTAGTTGCAAGTAGGCTGAGATACAAATATCACGCGTTTTTTCGGATATTAAGAACCATTGGAGATATTTAGGAAAAAAAATGGCAGTTTCGAGATATTTAGGGCGTGTTTAGCTATTTGGAGTGAATTTCCAACATTTGTCTTCGTAAGCTGCCACATTTATGCTTTCTCTTTTTTTAAAAGATTAATCACCAATGGGTGACAGATTTCGCATCAGTTTTTAATATTTTTACCTGCACATGCTTTCGCATGATACTGCATCCACCACAAAAACACAATTCTAATGCAGCCCACAAAAGGTCCAGGGAGGGGGTACAGTCAGAAATTTCATAGAACAACTTTATTCAAAGTTCGTCGTTGAGTATTTTGTTTTTTGTTTGTTTTTGTAGTCAGACTGTTAACTTCTTCACTTACATTTTACAAGTAGATTGCTTGTATACTGTGTTCCAATTCTACAAAATCAAGGAACAATTATTTGATAAATTGATAACCGTTTTTCATGAAGGGTCACTTTGTGTGCACATTGCCATCACAGGAAATTATTGATATTCTAAACTATATGACCATAACAGCAAAAGCATTGTGCAGTTTTTAAAAGCACCCAATTTGTTGTCATTCCAGATGTTCACACAAATTATATACTGTTATATATATATTTTTGTTATTTTTGTATCTTAACTACAGTCGCAAGTGTCCAGGTTGAAGAACTTCAGTTTTTAAAGACTCGGAATTTTCGAGTTATTTTGAGATATTTATAAAATTTTGTAGATATTTAGAGAACTTTTGCAGATATTGAGAGCTTTTTTCGAGAATTTCTCAAAAGATATTTAGGCCAAATTTGGGGATATTTGTATCTGAGCCTAGCTGTGAGTTGTATATAAAAGTGAGCGTAATCTTAGTTGAAAATTTCTAATATCAAATTGAAGCTGTACAACTCTAGTTTGGTTAAGAAAACAGTTTTTGGCTGGGAGCCAGCTAGAGGGGAATTTGATAAGATTTAAGGAGGTCGGTGAAGTTTTTATTTAAATGGTTCTTAGAAGGCAAAACCACTTAATACAGAACGGACAGCAGATTTCAGGATTTGTAAGAACAGTAAATGCAATAAATTTCGGGGTTTCTTAAAGATTTTTTAAATTGCGATGCAATTTATCTAGCTTGTTCAAAAGGAATTCAGGCGAATTCAGCAACACATGAACGTCATATAGCATGAGGGTTAATGGATATGAAATCACTAACTCAGGCGCCAATATCTGAAAAAGTTTGAGTTTCAGCCGAGTCCAAATAGGATGGTTTCATGAAATTAAGCTTAGTTCCGCTCTCCTTTAGCTCTTTCACCTTATTCTCACTTTATGGAGACACTCAGATAGACAAAGAGCATAATGCTAACATATTTTCCAATTTTTGCAGTTATTATGCCACTATATCTTTGTACACTTGGAACGGAAGGTTTTTCCAGCGCCGTATACCCAGCCATTTTTGAGCAGGGGGGGGCAGTGTTGATATATTTTCCCTTACTACTGGGGGGCAGAGATAACACTTTTAAGAGCGTTATAGTCACGTGGTCAAATATCGGGGGGGGGCAACCGCCTCCCTGCCCCCCTAGGTACGGCCCTGTTTTTCGCAACTAATTAGGAACAGTTTTTTATAAAAGACATCAACTTCCTAGTTTTGCTCGGAAGGGTGATCTAAAGGTTTACAGTAGACATATTTGACGTTTAGACTTTAATATAAATTTTATATTGTTTACAAAATCGTTGTAGACCTCGAATATTTTGTACTGTTTTTCTCTAGACTTTCATTAAATATTAAATGGTTACCGTATAGTGTGAAAACCTTTATTTCAGGGCTGGAAATTATAACCTCGTTAAAAAGGAACTAGCCTATCACAATCTGTCAAAGACCACAACAAAAGCGACTCAAAGCTTTCCGCTTTAGCACTTTTTCCCAGCCTTTTTCGACCCGCTTGCGCTAATGTACTGGATTTTTGCTGTTGAAACGGAAACTTAATGATGAGAGTTAATTCGCAACTATTTGTCTCCAGAATTTCATTAAATATTTTAATCTTTAAAAATGGTTACCATATAGTGGGAACTCCATTAGGTCAGCATTGATTCAATTATAACCTCGTTAATTAGGAACTAGCCCAGAATAATCTGTCAAAGAGCACCACAAAGTGACTCGAAGCTATGTGCTTTAGGACCTTTTTAAGGTCTTTTACGACCCGTTTGCGCTAGTATGCTGGATTCGGAAACTGAATCGTGCGAGTTGATTCATAATTTGGTTTGTAGCAAACAAGTCAATTGCTACTTGTTCCATACTAAAGCGTGTCTGTTTGTAAGTCGGACCGAAAAAAAACAACTTCCGATGGATCAATGCGTTTTTAAACCAAACTGACACGGAAACAAAGCTGTTTCAAAGCAATTTAATGGCATTTAGAAAATCGTGTTGTCACATTATTGTGCAAATTTGTTTTTGCCATTTCTTCCACTTCTGCTCCCTCCCCTCTCCCACACGAATTCAAATTGACGGCTTCCCCAACCATAAGAAATCAACAATGATAGAAAAAATGCCGAGTACTTTGTGTTGAAGATGTATAAACTGATATACTTTTTAAGGTCTCTACTGGCTAAATATTGGCAAAATCATACAAGGGTTTTTGCGTTTTTTCGCTATCCAGGGCTACTGAATTGAAGGAAAAGCACAAAATACTAAAACAGCAGAAGAGGAAGGACAAATATACTTTTATGTGGATGACAGTTAATAGCAAAAAATAAGAGACTTTGAAGCCCTGAGAGGCAGACATGGAAACATAATAAGTAAAAATTGGTAGCAATCTGTCTTAATAAATAAGGATCTAGTTTTTAAAATTTAGTGACAGATGAATAGATTGAAATTAAAAAGGATAAAATGGAATGGAATGCCCCAAAAAACTAGATCTTTTTTGAACAGCTTGGGCTGACTGCGTATACTAAGACGGTTGACAGAATCAAGGACTGGGCTCCCTCCAGAAACCATAGCGCTTCGCCTTTGTGTCGGACGCAATTACTTGCAGGAAAATGTATTTTTCATTCAGTGTAGCGTGAGAACATTTTACAGCGGCTCGGATGTTTTGATGGCGTGAGGTTATGGTAGAACTACATTAGTGTTGCAAATACTGCTTGCAGTTTTGTTTTGAATTTGTCCCAAAAGGACGCTAAATTTGGTTCATAAAACCTGTAGCTGTATTAAGTAACACAACAGAATGCAGGGCTCCAAAATTTGGCCAAAACCATGTAGAGGATCGAGTTAAATCCGTGTGGCCCTGCTTTCAAGTCTGATTTGCGTATTAAATAAATACAATATTAAACATTGAATCAATATACGAGGCTTGCCGGCTTGCATACAATTTACCACTTTTCTTGGTGCTAAAGTTGCGAAAAGCCCCAAAACCAATTTAGCAAGTAAAACGATGTAAACAAACATTCATTTCTGTGACAGTCAAGTTCACAAAAGCTGACTTCATACCTGAAATCTTCTCTGTATCAGCCCGTTCTGTTCTCTTTCTCTGGAAAAAGGATTTCTCAAGCGAAAGTTGGAAAAGAGGATGACATAAACAACTGGCCTTTGTGTTCGTTGTCACCAAACTAACTGTTTGGATTCTCACACTCAGTTTTATGCCCTACCTTCCAAGACCTGTAGCAAAGTATGCCCTTCGGCATTAGCCCTTTTTCTTTTTCCAATTAACACAAGGGTTAAGTAGTCTTATCAAGAGTTCAAAAGAGCTGACGATAGATTTTCTTTCAAGGTCTTGCTTCAGAAATCTTAGGGGTCATTTCTGATTGACCGATTTGAGAAAAACATTTGGTATGATTAAGTACCTTTTCACAAAAACCGGTTGATGAAGTCCAGTTCTCACTTTTGAAAAACAAAAACAAAACCCTCGAGTGCATTTTTTCTGACAGCACATAAACAAAACTGCTAAAAACTTCAAAACCTGTTATTGAGCGCTAACTTGTTGCCGGACAAAATGTTGCAAGTGAGTTGTTTTCAATGCTCGCAGCTGTTCAGTTGGGAACATATTAAACCACTTTCCAGATAAAGGAATTCAACTACGCCTTCAAGATACACAGATGTTAATCACTTTGGTGTTCATTTGCGGACCGCCAGGTTATGTTTGTATTTATAACAACCTGTAAATAAACTTATCAGTCATGCAATAGAAACACATTTTTTACGCACGGCCGGAATTTTCCAAAGGTGCTTTGGCAAGTTACACAGTTTATCCTCGAGCTACCATGCACTCGTAATAAAAGAACCGTCTATTTCATCTATCTGCCTCGAGATAAGTATGATCTGAACTGTACCTGCGCTAATGAAATACTTAACTGCTTGTCAGTTTTGTAGTATTTCTAAAAAGCAGAAGTAAAGAAAACTTTGGGAGACGATATCCAGACGACTGTGCATGCGCTTTCAAAATATGTTGGTACGGTTTTCTTAGTGTTGAGGAGCGGCTTCGTTGCCAATAAGAATACGGTTTTAGTCCATCCGTCAGTGAGAATGCTAAACTTGTGGACGACCTCTTGTTTATCTGCTAAATATAGTGGTGATAATCAATGGGGAACCTCTCTCCGGGTAGATGCCGAACAGCAGTTGACATGACAAAACTGAAAATGATGATTAATTGTTAAGTTACCTGCAGGTGAAGATGTTTTTTAACATTAAATCATTGCGCTGTCAGTAGTTACAAAAAAAAAGAGTATTGGAGGCAGAAGACTAATAATCTAAAGAGGAATCCGAGGGACTTTTTCAAAACGTTTAAACCGTTTTTGAGTTCGAAAGGTTGCGTGGGAGGCGAA
>JAOBRG010218984.1:0-17196 GCA_027574985.1 Umimayanthus nakama | reverse complement strand
ATCCTAGGATACACCGTGTCTGATGAACCAATCAGAGCGCGCGAAAAGTGCTATCCACCTGTTTGGTAAATACTAATTTAAACTAATCTTAGAATTTAGGCTTACATTGTGAGCACTTTTCACCAACATATTACTTTAGCAGCCAAACTCAGTCCTTAGTTGCCATCTCCAAAAATAAACCGAAAACAAGATGGGTCATCAATTGAGTAAATAAACTGGCGCTTATAACAACTTTACTAAAACTTCTTAACGAAGAACAATAGAAAGCGTTGAAGATTCTCTAAACAGTAACAGAAACTGACTGAGTTTCTTACACAATTGTCTTAAATATGTACTACTGGTTTAAGTTGAATTCACGGTTCCATTGTTTATTGACGTCTTCTCACAGCAGATCCTAAAACGCATGTGCGGCAGCATTTCACCTTGTACTGTTCCTGACGACAGAATCCCAGGCTCTTGACCAGCGAACAAACGGAAAAAGTATCTTTGCATTCAGCTGAAGGAAGAAGAAAGAAAAACATTATCAATGTAAGTGGCAAAAAGCTCTCTTCATGAAAGAGAGAGACAGACAGAGACAGAGAGCGCCGCGCGGGGGATCAAGGGAAGGGTGAAGAAAGCGAAGCTTCCACCTTTCTAGAAATCCTCGCGGGCTCAGCTTTTCTTCCCCGGTGTTGCTTTGCGCCCTTACCCTGAAAACCCCAAGGAAACGTCTGCGGAGTAGCCTGCGTAGCTAGCGGTCTTGTGAGAACCCACAGAAGACGGTAAATTCGATTTCTGGTGCCATGTTGAAGGACTTTATAAAAGACTCGAAAAAGGCCATCTCACAGGGCCGTCGGCTACGCAGGCTACTGCGGAGGAGAGAGGGCAAAATACAAAACCGACATTTTGAAAATTGGACAGGTAAGCTGCTGTCACGTGACACTGTTACACATTCTCGTAACCGGATCCCACGCAGCCTACGAACAAACAAAGAGCTCTGAACACACCGGAAACGGAGTCGGAGGTTCTATAAGTTTTTATTTCGTATAATCAGGAAGTTTGTGGATTGTTCTTCATCACACACTCAGATCTAATACAGACCGTCTATTTATTTTTGAACAACCCACTGGTTGGCAGTATCAATTCTCTTTGCCCCGAGATATGTTAATTTATAGCAGCCTCAGAGCCTTTTTGGCCGTAAGACGCGTGGGACCTGGGTACCAGGAAGCGGAAGCCGTTCGAAAACAGATGCGGAAATGTACACGTCTTAGGTATCCTACTGATAATCAGTTACTGATTTGCTTTTTTTTTCAGCGACATCATAATAGTGGCTAGGTTAGCTAAACATTGTACAAGTATAATGAAGCTGGATATGTTAGAATAAAAGAAACAAAAAAAAAATAACTGTATAGTGTTCAAATTTCCAGCCTGTTTAAGAGAACGCAAAAAGATAGGGAAAGTTTCCATCTTTCTTCGTATTTGCACCTAACAGGAGCCCATCAATAGGAGCCGTTTAATTTATCTCCTATATACTAAGCCTTTATAGAACGGATCTCAGGGAAGATTTCGCACGCACACAGTTCAAGGACGCAATCACAACAAAACTAGATAGAGTGTATTGTTTTACGGCACATTCCTTACGGGAAAAAAGCCATTCTGGAAATGAAGCTACGCTGGAAAGGGTTGACTCAGGAAGTAAGTGGAGAAAGAGGCTTTTATTAATGGCCGCTTGCTCCTAAATAGAAAAGGTTTTTGCTGTTTAAATGCTGTTTGTTAATTCATGATCTCAAAAACTTGCAGTTTTTATACTTACAGGTCTTGCAGGGTATCCGGTTGCATCTTTGTTTCTCCATCGGTTTGAAACCAATTTTCAGGAGGCAGAGTCTCCCGGCGTTCTGGTCTGTGTCACCAAACACGCAGCTGATGTCACGGGTCTGTGTGCCACGCAGTCCGCAGGTGGCTGAGCACTGTCAAAAAACGGCAAGGTCAGACGTTAACAGGAGAACACGTAACAAACATAGTGTCACGCAATCGCTGAGCAGTTTCAACAAACAGCAGGGATAAATGTTAACAGGAGAACAAGTAATAAACACAGTGTCACGCGATCGCTGAGCACTGTCAACAAACAACAGAGTCAGACGTTAACAGGAGAACAAGTAACAAACATAGTGTCACACAATCGCTGAGCCCTGTCAACAAACAAGGATTATTGTTAACAGCAGAACAAATAACAAACATAGTGTCACACAATCGCTGAGCACTATCAACAAACGACAGGTACAAATGCTAACATGAGAACAAGTAACAAAAACATAGTGTTACGCAATGGCTGCGCACTGTCAATAGGGGCAGATATGTTAACTGCAGAATACGTAACAAACAGTGTCACGCAACGATGATGTCGCTGAGCACTGTCAACAAATATCAGACATGTTGGTAGAAGAGTATGTTACAAACGCGTTATCACGCAGTCTGTAGGTTAATGTCTAATGTCAACAATAAGAGTGACAGATGCAAACATGAGGTTAAGTAACAAACATAGTGTCACGCAGTTTGCAAACTACTAAGGATTGTTAACAAACGATACTAACAGTTGTTGGCAAGAAACATTGTGTCACGCAATACCCAAGTCATTGAACAGCACACAATCATAATAAACAGTAGTAAATGTTAACAGGAGAATGGGCAACAAACACGGCGTCACGCAATCAACAGGACACTGAGTACTATTAACAAACGAGATTATCTGATGTTAACAGGAGAGTATGTAACAGAGTGTCATGCAACCAAACCAGCGCCTATTACGCCCTAATTTACTGTGATTCTGTGGTAGGAAAGGTACATTTATTTTTCATAGGTACAGTTACACATAAGTTTTATTTTATTGATACAAAGTGCCAATTTTATACAAAGTATATTGGCAAAGCTCTTTTTTAGATTTTTGAGACTGCAGCTAAGTGCCTTTCAAACAATATTTTTATGTTAACATTCACAGTGGTAAATAAAAGAGACAAAAATGACTATGTATCTCTTAATATAAGGCTTTTGCTAATGTGTTTTGTAATGTGTTGTGAAAATAAAGTACAGTAACATGTTTTTTGGTAATTTTTAAAATAGTTATAGTTTGAGATTTGTGTTTCCTGGGCTATAGATCGATAACGTATGTTTTCATGCCGTTTGGTACATTGAAACAAGAGACCAATTTCATCTTCAACTATATTCTGCGTACAGACTTTGCAGAGTTATTCCCCTCTAGGGATTTTAACTTGCTTTGCAGTGCCTCTCTGTTTTAATACAAAGGTTGTGATCACTTGATACTCATTATCTTCCGTTGAATATTTTTCTATCAAAACATAGGAAACTGGTGTTCAAATTGAGTAAGCCAATCACCTGTTTCCATTCGCCAAGTTTCCAACGCAGCTCACATCGCTTGGTGGTGCAGGTTCGCTTTTCTATTGGCCGAGTCTCTCTGAAGCACTGCGCTTCTCGAATCTGATGGCCCTCTCCATCCTGGCACCGAGCAAACCTGATCTGGGTTCCGGTCTTGTCTTTATGGCAATTACCGCACTAAGAACAAACAAATAATACCCAATTGGAAACTCTATGAAAATAAGTCTATGAAAACCGCATAAGCACCCAACTTCGTTCCATATCTTTCCTCTCCCGAAAGAATGACTTTGGTTGTGTCAGATCATGTGATACCCAGATTCTGGGTGTTAAAAGTTAAAACAAGACGTGCACGTTGGTTTCGATGAAAATTAATTGTATTCCTTTCAACAATTGGCTAAGTATCATTAAGAACATGGCTCAAGCACATCTTCCACGTTTATTTTATTTGATACCACCCAGAGGGCTGTGTGTCACGTGACCAGGCCGGCGGCCAGCGTGTTTGTCTCAGCAGAGAGAAATTCCTGGTAACAATATTTAATTCTACTGCTTACAATAATATTTACAATGACAAAACGAGTAACAGACAAAGAAGGTAGTTGCCACCCAGAATAACCTTGATGTTGCGACCAGGTGACAGATACCGGTTTACATATGAAGCGCGTCAACAGGAAAAAGGGTCTCCTGAAAAATGTCAGAGAGACTAAAAACTACTCCTTGATTTTCTCTAAGTTTCGCGCTATTTATATGTGCTAGTTCCATAGTCTTTTTACCATATGCAAACTAGGATAGTATTTCAAGAGAAAAGCTAATACAAGAGTCCAGCAACTGAACTGAGCGAAAGGCCGTATGAAGTTTTTTTTCTCGAAATTTTGGCTTCTGCGCATGCTTTCCTCCCCAAACTAGAAATTTGACAATAACCGAACACATTTTCGCTTAATCTATAGAAATTTGGCTTTCTAAAGCAACTGCAGTTAAGAAAAGACTGAAAGAAGCACATTCGAAAAGGTAAACCATGGTTGTGCATCAGATGCCTAGTTTTCTGCATTAGACCTCTTTCTTGTTAACGGCGTAGATATATTTGTAAATACGATCAAAAATGAGAAAAAAGGATTAAAATAGATAAAAAACAAAACAGGTGTGGTTAGTCAGAAAGTCTCTAGGAATGCTCTGTTTAAACAAAGGTTATCTTATTTCTTTTCAAGAGGACTGGTAATAAAATACAAGTGGCAGAGTTAGAAATATTAAGGAGTATGTCACACTTTCATACTTGTACGGAGAAGAAGAGTTGGCTGGCGAACACAGTCAACCATAATGTAAACTGTTTATGCACAGTTTAAGTCATGTATGGGGTCTCTTTTTAGAAAAATATTAGTGTCACTAACAGCCCTTGGAAGTTTTGTTGTCTTGAAGTGTCTTATCCCATCGGGCAGAATGGATTGACACATCCGGGAATATTTAACAGATATACATACATTAACTCGCGGGTAGCGAAGGTGTCGTTGAGGCAGAAATATAAAGGAAATAGGGCAGATTTGGCCGAGGTCGTTCAAAAAGTCACGAATATTTGGATTTAAGGAACCAGTTTGGAACAGCTGCTCACAGCGGTCCTTGTTGTAGACATAATGAAAATTTAAAATAGGTGTTCATAGTTAGCAGTTCGATGAAATTTGGCACTTGTATCTTTGCTTCGAAATTTAGCAATCTGTAAGTCTCAAAAAAGCGCCTCAATCATCGTGTTAAATGGGCTACCATTATTTTCAGATCAAAACTGTACTAGAGGTAACTCTTGTGTTTTTCAGCTACAAAATTGGGATGAAGTCATGTGTAATTGCCCACAAATCGGCCACCAAAGCCAGCATTTGAAAAACGTATTTTTCTTGGTACACGCTATACTCATAAATGAGACCGAATGCATGAAAGCGAGGTTTATGAGGGAAAACAATAGCCTCTCACAGGCCTCGCTTTCATGTACTATGCCCCGGTTTTTAAAGTGTATCTTTCATCTATGAATATGGTCTATGCCTCCCTGTACTTTATGACCAGTCCCTGGCGCTAAAATATACTATATTTTAAGAATGTTGTGCTTCTTCTTGATGAAAATTTAGCGTCTTTATTTCAATTCAGTAATAAAGCTCTTGTCCACAACGAAAGTGAACTGAAATTGCACGAGATGCTGTGGATGATTTTGCAAGGATTAGACTGAGCAGAACTGAATAATGGTTTAATTATAAAGCAAGTAAAGAAAACGGTATGAATGTATGAGTACTAGATGTATTTGTGTGTGCAAGGTTAGCGTAGTCGGCAATATCTCTAACTGCCAACCAGAAGGTCCCGGGTTCAATCCCCGGCCTAGTCGAGGGTTGAACTTTGGGCGACCTTCTTTCGCCACACCGTCCGCGGACAGAGACGCTTAGCTGGTGATCCCCGTGTTGTGGTCTGTTAGCTGAGCTATCTGTAATACTACATGTTGACAAGGAACTCATTTAAACTGGCAAACTTAAATCGGGTGTTAATGCATAAAAATTGGTCAACTTGATGTACCCATGATGACAGGATGAAATATTTACCTCGGTCCAATCAGTCGTAACCCAGGTACCTGTAAAAAGAGTAAAAGAAGCCTCAGTTTGTATACTTTGATGTACTTGCCTCATTGTCTGAAAACTCTCTCAAGGATTGTCAAAGATATAACTTTGACACCAATTGCTTATTCTATGATTGCTCCTAACTGGATAAAGATATTAAAATAACACCCAATGCAAATTGGTGACAGATCGATACCTCCCCCCCCCCGACCTTCCTCTTGAAATCGTTATGGGCAGAGTGTTTTGGACAGACGGCCCTTCAAGTGTTATATGTTTCTAGAAAAAGAGAGTTCGAGAGAGCAATGTTTGCACGGAGCAAACTTAAAATTTGATACTGAACGTTAAAAACGAATACTAGACGCGAGATTGCTCCACAGCTTTAACTTTTCAGCAACATCTTAGTAGTTTCTGTGCGGTTTCAGTTTACACTTGCGCTTCCGCTCCCTGCGTCGCTCGTGCAAACCAGGCTTAACAGACTGCAACTCACCGATCACTGCGTGTCGATATTTGACATACAGGCTAATACTGCCCTCCTTGGCGCCAGCCGGGTTTTCAGCAATACACTTGTACTGTCCGGACTCCTGAATAGTTATCTCCCGGATGAGGAGCACACCGTTGTCGTACATCATATAATTAGAGCCTTTCTCCAGCCTCACACCGTCTCTTAGCCACGAAATCTTCGGCTGAGGTCTTCCGGAGGCGGAACAAACGAAGGCAATCGTGTGACCCTCCTGTATTACCGTCGGGACGGGCCTGGATGTCTTGATGTGAGCAATAACCGTTGTGCTTGGATCGGGGTTGCGTAGCTCTGTAATACCGAGCGAGCTGACGTCCAACTCTTTGTTCAAGATCTCAGGAGGAACTAAAAAAAATTAAGCATTAACATTACTAAGAATAATAATAACAACAATAGTTACAGTAGTAGTAGTAGTAGTAATAATAATAATAATAATAATAAAAATAGTAATAATAATAATAATAATAATGATAATAATAATAATAATAACACAAATGATAACAATAATAATAATAATAGTAATAATAATAACAATAATAGTAATAATAATAATGACAATAGAACTAACATGGAACATGGCATTACATAACAATTACGGTAATAATCGAACGATAATAACTGAATGGTGATGAGAATGATGATAGAATGATGGGTCTCAGATGTCAGGAGGTACTAAAAGAAAGTATAAAACCAATATTATTAATAATAATAACTGCTATTTATTGTTATTATTTTGTTATTATTAGTGTTATTTTTATCATTATAACAAAACTAAAACTAAAATAAAATACGGTAAGAACGATATGCTGCTGATCTGGTGATGGCGGTACTTGGAAAACTAAAGATAATATACTCTCATTAAAGTGAAAAACGGAAGGTTAAAAACGAGAATAGATTTACACCAAAAATCACTTCACTTTCTCCCACTCAAAATAAACTGACTACTGATTGGCCACCAGCCTTTTGCTAGATCGGATGATCAATTTCTGTAAATCGCCAGAGTTGTTCTCACCTTTGTTAAGATCCAGCTCTAAACTCTCAAGGGTGCAAAGAAAACATTGTAAGAGAGTTCAGATGAAGTTTTAGTTTTTTGCTTTGCAAGGTAAGTCAAGGCACCGTATTTTAACATACACGTAATCACTAAAACGGCCAGGGTCATTATTTTATCCTATTGGCGAAAGAGCATAAAGGCTATTATATTTTTCAACCAACCACTCACTCACCCAATATCTGGATACTCACTGTCCTTTTGGTTGAGCTACGAAAAATGTTTGGTGATGTTCGATATACCAAGTGAGGTGCCATCGTTCATTGTTTCATAGTGACAGTAAATTGTTGCGTTCTTTGTGACGCAACTCAGGGCTCATTGTCACTTGGTATATCGAACATAACCCAAGATTTTTTTATACTTTTCAACCAATGACCAATTCAGAATGTGAGTTTCGTTATTCTATTGGTGGATCAGCAAACAACAGTTAATTTTTAACCAATCACTCACCCAAAATCTTGGTATTAGTTGTCCTGTTGTTTGAGCCGCAAATAATTACCATGTATTTTTCAAATAAATCACTTTCCCAGAAGCCGCTGTATAATCGCTGTTCTAACTATTGGTTGAGCCGCAAGTAACTACTATATGTTCCAACCAATCTCTCACCTAGAACATGGATACTCGTCTTATTGGTCGACCCGCAAAAGCTGTTTTAAAATTACTCAAACCAATTACTCACCTAAAACCTGAATACTCGTTGTCCTATTGGTTGAGCCATACAGGTTGCGAGCAACACACGTGTAGTTCCCCTCGTCCTGGAAGTTAATGTTGTATATCTCCAGCGTGCCGTCATTCAATACCCGGGCGTTACTTAGTGTACGTGGGTTTGTCGCGTGCCACGTGATGTTGGGATGTGGCTCACCCAGCGCGGCACACCGAATTCTCACGGTGGCCCCTCTAACGACTGTCGCTAACGCACCCACCGGAACCTTAAGGCGACCCTCCCTGAATCTCTTTGCGCTGCGCCAGTAGCTGGGAATTTCTGGGGGAACTGAAGGAGAACAAGAAATTTTATCCCTGTTTCTCATTAGGTATCTTTCCTCCCAACCATAACAACAACAACTACAACAAAGAACTTTATTTCACCTCAAATTTGTCAGTTGAAACCTATATTTGTCAGTTAAGTTGTTGGTAGGTGCTGATTGCCTGGAATAACCACACGAGCCAGGCAAGCAGGACCCTATTTCGATTATATATGTTTTAATCGGTATATAAGGGTAGTCTTAAAAAAAAGAAAAAGGTAGAAAAGATACCACTTCTTTCTCGAAGGATGTTGTTTCCATCCCCTTCTTAAATCAGCTAAATAAGTACTGATTTACTTCAAACTTTGAGTGCATATAGTGCACTTATTTTTTCAGTCAACTGTAAGATTTGCATAACTGCTTGACCTTAGGTCTCTTGTGGTTTAAAACTGAGAAAATAAAATGCGCTCATGAACAGGCTGTAACATTCTAAAAAAAAATTATTCTTCTGACTTTCACACCTACAACACGCGCCATAAAGATCAATTGCGCTTGCCCCTTGCTAGGACGAAAACGAACCAAACCTCATTCCAATAAAACGAAGCTAGGGTGTGAAACGCACTACCGAAACACATTAGGCACATAACATCTCTGCCAAGAATTAAACAAGCGCTAAAATCTCATTTTTGTAAGTTATACCTGGTTAGTTTAATTGTTCTTTATTTTCTCCTTTCTGTATTTATGTTAACATTTCATTGTATTTCATTTAAGTATGTATATTTCTTTTAGTTGTTTTTAATACACAGGCCTCCATTTAAACCAGCAACAGCTGAATTGGACATTTCTGTATAAATACTGTTAAATAAATAACTTAATTTAAAAGTCTATTATTTTTAAACGTTCTAGCCGAGAGCTGACGTTAGCGTTCTTAATGCATAATTGCACACTTTAACGTTGCATACGGCATCCCGAGTGAAGGATACTAGTAGCCTCTTGTTGCCTATTTCACATTCTACTGTTTCATACTGCATCCCGATTGATAGGCTACTAGTAGCCCCTTGTTGGTTAAGTTCTCTAATAAGACACTTACCACCGATGTTCAGGAATGTAGTCCCGTTGGCTTTCCCTGCGATGTTTGTAGCCACGCATATGTACGATGATTGCTCTACTAGTCCCGAACGAGAGATGGACAAGGAATCGTCTCTCAGGATTCTGACTGATCCATTGGAGTATAACCGAGTCATGTCTTTACCACTGCGATACTTTGAGCGGTACCATGTGATGTTAGGAGTTGGGAATCCGTCAGCCTCGCATCTGGTAAAAGGAGGGCAGAATTTTACATTTAAGGTTACCGTTCACCTTGAGCGGTGTTTTTAGCTTTCTGTGTGTAACTCCGTTGATACGCATCGGACACCCACAAACCTATATATCAATAGAAAGCTTAAAAAACTATCTATGTGATGGTGGAAACATTGTTTAAAAATTTTGGTTTATAAAAGAATGCAAGCATCGTAACTCAAACTGTTTAACTCATTACAAGACGTCAATGCGGCTGTCAGTTTCAATTTCGACCATTTTCAGTTTGTTTGTGAGATTAAGCACATGTTTTACTTTAATTCCGTCTTGGCGAGTTTTGATTGAAGTCGTATTTAATTTTCTGCAGGCATTTAAAGAAATTTCCCCATTTGCAGCATACAAAACTACACTGTTTGAGTCGTAAAAAATAATTGAAGCGGAATTTCGAATTCTAAAAACGCCAGGACGGTTTTCGTCTTTGGCTACTACTTTATCAACTTGCCAAATTTGACGGCATGACACTAAAAATTATGGGAGCATTGATCCTTCACATTTTCGTAGTTTGAGCCAAAACTTGTCTCGAGAAATTCACTCCTAAAGTAAACCGCACATCATACAATTTTACTTCCGGTGAAAACTTTCGCTCGTAAAATTTCGCAAACTATTAGACGTATTGAAAGACATTATTTTTTACTAGAAGTTCATTTCATGTATATTCATAATCTGGGAAAATCTCAATTTCTAAGTTTTTATCCGTTCCAACATGAACGGTAACTTTAAGTTGACTTTGCTATAAAAAGATTTTTCTTTGCATAGGTAGTCCTTAAATGGTCGTTCATTTGGTGTCGTACAACTCACTAACAATTACAGTCATAATCACAGTGACGACAACAACAACAACATAAATTTGCAACATTTTAACATTGAGTTTAAAGAAATGAAGGTGACGGGGCACCCGAAAAATATACTAAAAGAGCTAATCTAGTAGGGTACCCACTAGTGGTGTTTAAACTTTGTAAAGGATCTCGGCAAAGAAGATATGGTCAACTATATAAGATACAATAACAAGAAAAACTCAGAAACAAAGAACAGAGCAAAGCCAAATCGCGAGATCAGGTTTTTACAACATATTAGAGACTCTTAGCATCAGTTTTACGAGAAACGGCCGCGGCAAACATGAGGAGGTCACGTGACCACGTTTTTTCCTTATTGTTGTAACAGCTAAAAGGAAAAAAGCAGAACTTCAGACGAAGATGTGTTTAGTTATAACTATTTTTTTAATAAAATCACTCCAGTATAAAAGTGACGAAGTTTTTCAGCATTTAACTAAGTAATCTATTAATTAGCTGAACGTCATTATTGAAAGTAAAATTGTAAAGATATCATTTTCTTAAACTCTTACTCCGCCGAGTTTCTGGATTGCTTCTTCAGAAACTTCTGAAAAAAAGTGCTGGTTGGTTAGAAGATCAAACAAACTGTAAAAGCCGAACCTGATTCGGATGGCCACGCCCTTTGGCACAGTAACAACTGCGCCTGTGGTGATTGAGATCAGGTCCCGGATGTCAGTGATCTCAAAGGTTCCTTTGACGTTCGAAATTGTTGGAGGAACTGCAGAAGAAGGTAAATGTTTTGGTGTTATAATAGGAAACGGCAAAATAGACAAATTGCAACAGCCAATAACTACGACTCAATGCAATTTTCAAATGATTAGGATTTAGCACATACCCTCTGAAATGCAATTAGTACACGATCTAATAATTAGTATTAATACCAACATTTGTTAACTTTTTAGCTGTTTTTGTCTTGGAAAAAGTGGAAATAGCCATAAAACACTACTTTAAAGGCTCAAGCTATTAAAAACTTATAAACAACATATCACAAGCTTGTAATCATCTTCAACAAAAACAATCAACAAACGTAAAAGAGTATACAAATTATTACAGCTTTTGTGACTTATCATGATGGGGTCATCAGTGATGACGTCATCTAAGTAGCGCAAAAAGATGTGTTTCAAAATCAAGGAACAGTTGCGCAAAACTTTCGGCATTTATTTAGACTGCATAAATTGGAGATCGATAAAACTATTAGATTAGAGAGATTAGACCAACCTGTAACGGTCAGTGACAATTCTTCTGTGCTAGTGCCGGCCAAATTTGCAGCAACACAGGTATACAAGCCAGTGTCACCCCTTTTTACACTCATTAGCGTCAAGGAGGTATTGTTCCTTGAGAGTACTGTTCCATCATGTGATGACAATTGCTGCTGACCACGCATCCACGAGATGGAGGGCTCGGGGATTCCAGTTGCAACACAGGTAAGTACCACTTCCGCTTCTGCGATAGTTGTTAAATCACTTCCGATTCTTGCTGAGACCGGTTTATTCTTGTCCAAATCGAGTATTGTTTTTCTCAACGCTGCTATTTGAGGCTTTGTTGCTTCTGTGACATAAAATCAAACAGAACATATTTTTTGCCAATTAAACCAGATCGTTTTGAACAACTTCGAGTTTTGTAGATGACGCTCTTAAAATTAAAGAGTAACAACAACCAAGAAATGATTCATTCGGAAGACGGATGGTTGCTACTTAATCAAAGGTTTTAGTCAATCAGTCATGTTTTTTCTTTGCAAAGATGAGAGAAAGAGAGATAAGGGTAAAAACAGAGAGAGTGTTAACATGATTTCTACAGATAAATTTTGCCTGAAAACAATAGTAGTAAAATATTGTAAAACAATGAAATATAGGAATAGCTTAAGATAAGTTATTTAGAAGACAGACGGGAAAACAATGAAAATGTAAATATGAAGGAAAGAAACTGCCCCAATAGCAGAATGAATTTTTGTAATATTTTTTGCGAGAAACCTGCAACATTAAACGATGATTTTATTTCGACGTTAGTATTACACAGGTTATATCTTGTGAGAGTACAAGTGGAACGTTTATACACGAAAACATGTGTGGGAATTAAGAGGGGAAAAAGAAACACAAAATAAAACAAAATTTAAAAAGCTTTGCAAGTCTCACCGACAACATTAAGTGTAGCAACAGCTGTAGCACTCCCAGCTGAATTAACAGCGGAACACAAATAGTCATCTGAATCAGCGGTTGTCGCCCTGGGGATAGTGAGAGAGCTGCTGGTACCGAGTAACTGAGAACCTCGTTTCCATGTGACAGATGGAGGCGGTGCACCTTGTGCCTCGCAAATCAGTGTTACGGAAGTATCGGCCAGTAACTTGATGATACTGCCGACAGATGCGGTCAGCGGTGTTGTTTTATACCATTCGATGTCACGTGCTTCCGTTGATATCGATGGTGCTATTGGACCTTGAGGACAAAGATAAGACAAGATGAAGGTCTCTAAGAAGTCATACACGTAGTCAATCTCGTACTCGTAGTCAAATCTAAAGGTCTCTGAGAATCCGTACTCTGTATATGCAGCATTGTATCATATATCCGGGCACTGCAAATGTCATTTTGTGAACGTTTGTTTTAGCAAACGCTAAAGCCTGATATCAAAACGTCATTTGTCGTTTTCATAGTTTCATAATCATTGCCCCCATTAAGAATAACAAGTTACATTTAAAAAGACGAACAAACTCCTTCATAATTCCTATGTGTAGAACTGAACATTTTAAGAATAGACTTATTACTTCTGTTTAATAAATGATCATCGTCATCTTTTTTGATAGTAAGGTCTAGTTTTATTTCTTTTTTACAGCAAGTCATAGCCAATATGTATACTTTTTGTCAGTATTTTAGATATTCAGTATTTTAATTCATGTAAACCAAATTTTTCAGTTTTAAACTGTAACACTAGATTTTTGTAAATAAAGATGACTGTTATTTCTTCCTATACCGTTTAATGGATCTCGTGTCTTCTACGTTTCCCTTTTTACCACATTCATTTAATACTTCCTACCCCTCTTCCAACTACTTCCTTCATTATAAAACCTGGTACACCATTGCGGAAACTCAACGGCATACCATCTTTTCTCAATACCACTTTACGCTTTGGATAACGCTGACCAGGCACTATATGATAGGTGTAGTGTTTGCTCCAAAACCTTACTTAACATTCACCTACCCCTACCATGTATTCAATTTTATTTTACCTGTTACATCTACTTGAGTGAACACGCTGTCTTCACCACCGCGATTCTTAACTGTGCAAGTGTAGCGTCCAGCATCTGAGATCAGCGAGCCTGCAATACTTAGCGCACCGCTTTCATCTACAGTAATTCTTTCTGATTCACCCAACGGTTGCCCATCCTTTGACCATGTAACCGCTGGCATGGGAATACCACTTGCAGGACAAGTAAGTTTCAAAGGAGTATTGACGAGAGACGTGATGTTGTGTCCAACATTTAGGGTTACTGGGCTTCCATCCCCAACCGGAATATGTCGCGGGTCCTCAGGTTTTTCGATCTGCGGTCTTACTGGTACTGAAATAAATATATAGTTCAAATCTTAAATCAACAACTGTAATCGAGATCGATAATCACAAATTACTTGATACTAAAAAAAAAACTTCTTTACAAGTGGTGATTTGGGGTTTATAGATAAGCGAGTTAGACGTTGGGAACAGCCTTTAAACGTATTATTACAGACGCGGTTCCGCTAAAAGTCGAGAACACTTTCAAGGACATAGGATAAGACTCTCAAAATAGTCAAGAATACCGATCTCAGAGCAAAACACAGTCGTTCCCAAAAAAGGTGTGTATTTTAAATGTAATCGTTGTTACAGCCATTGTCTTAATTCCAATGATTATTATTATTGTTATTGAAATTATTACTATTGTTAATTATTGCTAAATATTGCTATTATTACTTACGACGCTAAAAGGTCTCACTAGAACAATTCATTTCTTATCAGGCTGCCAACCGTTTGAGTTTGTAATGTAGTTCTACCTTGTACAATCAATTTTTTCATTTACTCACCCACGATTGTGACGTCACTAGAAGCACTGTCGTTCCCAGCAACATTTTGTGCAGTACACTTGTAGCGTCCACTATTGCCAATTGTGACACCTCCGACAGCCAACGTACCGTTTTCGTAAATGGACACACCTTGGCGGAGAATCAACGGCTTACCATTCTTACTCCATGCTATGTTTGGTTCTGGCGTGCCACTGACCGGACACTGTATAATAAGCGTGGTATTTGTTAAAGATGTTATGGTATCCCCAATATTCATGACCACAACTCGCTTGTTTGATACATCGATAGTTTTTCCTGTTTCTGGTACATCGATTGATGGTGCTGTCGGATCTGACAAAAACGGAAAAAAATGACGATAATAAGTGTAAATGAAGATACATTGTCACAGACTGAGGCTTTTCGTCTACCTATTAGTTGTCCGCATTTTCAGACACAATTATTTACTCTAACTAGAAATATAACCTAAGAACTCTAAAAAACTCAGTTAACAGATTGGTAAGATCCGCAAAGTCCAAATGCTATTGCAACAAGATTGAAGAGGCCAAAGGGGATTCCAAAAAAGCGTGGAAGGCGATGAATGAAGCGTGTCATCGCAATATGTCATCAGGAACAACTCAGTGCATCATTTTCGATGGCATTCAGCATACAACTCAAAAAATTATAGCATCGTCTATGAACAATTTCTTTGCATTTGTTGGAAGGCGTTTGGTTAACAAAACTGCGCTAATATCTGTCCAAGCTGCAATATTCATAAGCATCCACCAGCTTCTCCGTTCCAAATTACTCAAGTGGATAAAAAATTTGTGCTTCAACAACTACTCTCCTTGAAAACAAACAAGGCGATCGGCTTGAAGAGAATAAGTGCGCGGTTGCTTAAAAGCTCCGCCCAAACGATTGCTTATCCGTGACAAAAATACTAAACTTATCAATCCGCACTGGTGAGTTTCCTAAACCTTGGAATGTTCAAGAACCACAGCACTGTTCAAGTCGGGAGAGCAGAACTAGTGCATCAAACTATCGGCCTATCTCTGTATTGCCTACTTTAGTAAGATACTCGAAAAAGCAGTTCACTCACACTTGTACCACTACTTGACTACAAATGATCTACTTACTAAGAAACAGTATGAATTCAGAAAGGGGCTTTCTACTGATTCCGCTTTGACCGCTTTTGCAGATGAAGTTCTTCTGAACATGGAGCAGGACAAACCTCAGTAAAGATTATCATCATAAAACCTGTCGTGAATACCGATTTTAATCGGTAAAAAATGCCACTTAGCCCTTATCGATTAAAAGTCACTTATCCCTGTACGAACAAAGTTAGGCATGTAATTCTCTAATTATATTAGATGCTTCATCTTTAACCGACTTTCTAAGTTTATTATCAGTTTTATACCTCTGTACCTTCTATATTGCAAAGGCTAAAAATGCATCAAACACTCAAAACTAAACGTTTTCAACATTATATTACATAAATACGTACTCAAATGCTGCAGCATTCAGAATACTTCGCATCAACTTCCTTGATACTATATGTGTGTACTAAACGGTGGTCGACCGCTTCATGTGAGCTCATAGAAAACACTAGCTAGTATTGAAGTTAATAATAGAAGAAAAATGAACCTCGCTGAAACATGCTGCACCGTCATTAAAGCATTTCTATTACCTATTAAATTATATTGATACCATGTTAATACTTACCAACAATAATGACGTTACTTGTCACGCTGTCCTTGCCTGCAACATTGGAAGCAGTACACGTGTAGCGACCACTATCGCCGGGTGTTGTCCTATTGACTGACAAGGTTCCATTCTCGTTCACCGAGACACCTTCTCCTGAACCAATCAGCTGTCCGTCCTTAGTCCACGTCACTTTTGGAAGAGGTACACCGCTGACCGGACATTGTATATTCAGAGTAGTTTCGGAAAGGGATGTCACACTGTCCCCGATATTCATTGTTATAAGTGTTTTATCTCCGATGGGAAAGTGTTTTCCTTTTGATGGGACTTCGATTGAAGCCTTAACTGGTTCTGTAAGGACAAGAAAGGATTGAGTTATAGAGTAAAAGAAATTACGTAAAATATTTGGTAAATAAAATCTGGTCAAACTTTAAAGTGGAAGGTTTTGGTGTTCGCCAGTTCATGTTTTTTTTTATAAAGAACACTCGAGGCCATTTTTGTTGCCAAACTTAGACCAAATCTTAACAAGCAAGTACATTCTTTCCATCTTATTCTTTTTCGCAGTGGTATAGCAAGAACAAAACCTGTTGTCCAGGCACGGCTGGTATATAAATGTTGTTAATCAACTAACCAGCAAAACCTAAAGCTGCTAATGTTGAATGAAAACGTTTGTCTTTAACATTTATAGTAGTGCCTTATTTTGAGTTACTTTAACATTAAGTAGAATGCTGTCTTAAGTGTCACTGTCAGAGAAAACCGGGCAGAGCCAAAAGATCGGGGTCGGCCGATTTCCTCCACCTCTTAGGATT
>JAOBRG010218873.1:0-17197 GCA_027574985.1 Umimayanthus nakama | reverse complement strand
CCCCTTTCTTCCCTCGTGTACAAAAAAGGTAACAATAATACACAATCTTAAAAGCTTCACTTTTTGTGATATCCGGAAAACTGAAAAGTGTTTGGGAATGTCTCGTGTTAATTTTTGCTAACAACCATAAGTGGTTAACTTGCGTGCTTTTTCTGAAACTACTTAAAGTCTCTGCATTGCTAACTATAATAAAAAAGAATCACAAAGAAGCAAGCTATAAAAATGAGAAAACTTGTTGCAAAATACACGATTACTGTCTCGTTCTTTGTCAATGTTTTTTTGTCTTTACCCTTTCAGGACCCGGCGACATAGCCATGTTGACAGGAGATGGCTCCGCTTTAGTTTATGCGGACGGAAAATTGATTCAACCACTCAATAGAGGAAAGTGGAATGTTGCAAAGAAATACATCCTACCCGAAAACTTCCAAGTACTTGCTGTAGACATTTCCAACAAGAAAGGGCCTATTGGTTTTAAAGGAAGTTTCAGTGATGGAACCATAACCATCCCTGGCGCCAAAGGAGGATGGAAATGTACTGAGCCAACACCGAGTGGGAACTGGAAAGATATATCTTTCAGTGACAAGAGCTGGGGTTGGGCCCACTCTCACAAGGGTGTGACCGTCCCGGGGATCAGTTCCAACGCTCATTGGATCCACGCGTCAAACATATATGCAAAGAAGACTTACTGCAGACGCGTTTTCAGAAAAGGTTTTTATATCTTCACTTTAATAGTAATTAAACTGCTACAAAATCTTGATAATATTAGATTGATACAATTAAAAAAAATTGAACTTAATCTGCTGATATCGTACAAACCAACGAAAATTGACTTTGTTCGGTCTAGTCGTTTAGTTATAACATTGTCAAGTACATAACTTACGTAGTCAAATAAGATCTTTCAAACTGTCACTTGTATATTTCACTGTAACTTAAGTTGTCATTTCCCTTTGTATTTATCTGTTTTCAATAAAACAAACACTAGTTTCATGTTGTCCAAACTATTATTATTCTTATTTTTGTTATCATTACTTTTATTGTTATTATCATTGCTATTATTAATGTTGTTGTTGTTGTTGTAGTGGTTTTATCACTGTTGTTGTTTTTGGTATTGTTATTGTTACTATTGATTTTGCTTTTTTTCCCTTTTTTAACATTACTAAAAAATTAAAAAGAAAACACTTAACACTCTATTTAAGCTTTTAGCTATCTCAACAAACCACCTTAGAAATGTGCTTCAGTTCCTGCGAACAACAACCTGAGGTCGAGGCTTCGTGCGTCTGCACGAAGCCTCGACTTCAGGTAATTTGTTTGCTGGAACTGAAGCGTAGCTTCAAGTATAATTTTGGCTCAGTGCGTTTAAACGTCTGCTTTTGGTTCTGAAATTTTACATCTTTAACTAACGGTACTCAATTTTATTTAGTGATGTTGTTGCTACTTTTGTTGTTCTTTGAATAATAAAGCTTCTAGAAAGATAGACAATAGCAAAATTCTCGCTCTTGCTCATAGTATAACTCATGGCCGATATAGCACAAAGAAAAAAGGACAGCTATTGCAAACATACGACCGCTTATGAAATATGAAACTCTTCAGCTCAAGGAAATCGAATTTGTTTGTAGACTGGACCCCCTTGGCCTGGCGTGCGGTCGTTAAGCTGTCGCTCTCTGCGCAAGCCAAAAAATTTTGTTGGGCTAAGGGGACACTTGCAGTTGGTTTCCCTTACTCGGTTATTTGTCTGGTGCAAATATATAAAGAAAGAGGTGTTAATGCACCCTTGCGTTTCAATATAAATCATTATTCATTATTTACTTAGCACCAGCCCCAGTCAACGGCGGATGGTCCAAATACTCGGCCTGGAGCAAGTGCACAAAAACCTGTGGGGGAGGAAGTCAGAAACGCACTCGTTCTTGTACAAATCCCCCACCCGCCAACGGGGGAAATAAATGTCTTGGACAGTCCGTGGAGACAAAGGCCTGATGGAACGACAAAATGCCCCGGTAAGTTGAAATTCTGATTTGCCGAAATTGGTAAATCAGATATTTAATTTAGCAGCAAAACATCAACAACAACAAACTTTATTTTCCACTTCTAGTGCATGTGTTACAAACTTGCAATATTTGAAAAGAAGATAGCGGTTGGACACCAGAAACCACTATACAAACTAATCCGGTTTAAGCTTAAACGTTTGGAAACTCAAAGTCTTCAGTGACTCTTCGACTTTGTTCCAAACATTTTACCGGCCTAAAAAAGTGAATATTGAATTTTCCATAGTTGGTTCTAACTTTTGAAGCATGATAGTTGATTTGGAAACTAAACGGGTAGTATAACTGGAGTGAGGAAACTGTTGAAGGAGTTTGGTAACTTTGAACTATAAAAGTTGTGCACAGCCGACATGCAGTGTAAAGAGTGATTATATATTGTAATTTCAAGAGCTTAAGCTTGGAAAACAGGGGAGTGGTATGGGCATCGAATTCAATTAAACGAGTATTTCTTTTTTTGTAAAATTTGTAATGGTTTCACATTTGTTGCGTAGGTGCTACCCCAAAACAAACAGCCATATGTAAAAATATGGGTAAATAACAGCGTAATAAAACTGAATAAGAATGTCTTAGTTATATGTCTGAGTTTATTCCTATATAAACTGAACTGTCTGGCTATAATCTCTTTTACCGTTTATATATTTATGAAATAATTTATTTTTAGTTTAATTGATTTTATAAGGCAAGCAATATTTCTTGTTTTTCTCCTACTTTTTCATTCCATTTCATTTTGTCTCACCTTATCTTATCGCATCTCACCTCACCTCATCTTATTCATCTCATCTCATCTCTTTTAAACGCATCTTATCTAATGTCACTCCTCCTCTTAAATTATCTTATCTTTTCTCAAAACATCACAGTGCTACTTTTGTCTCTTAAATCAAATTTTGAAATTGTAAGTTCGGTCAGAAAAGCAACTACGTATCCATTGGAAGTTAAGAATTACCCATTTATTGCTTTGCACTTACCAGAAAAATACGTATATTTGGCTTGAAGTGAAAACTAGAAACAGTACGAAGGCGAAACACCCCTTAGGCTTACGTGAATGTTTTTTTGTCGAACCCAGTGTAATATTTTATTTACATTGCATCGAGTTGTAATGAAGTGTAAATCGCAAGCGCAAAGTGGTGCTTTCGTCGGTAAATTTTGTAAGGAAAATATTGGAAATGGCACGCACGAAATTACGCCTCCTGCTCTTGTCCTCCAGAACCCATCACAGCCATGTTGACAGGAGATGGCTCCGCTTTGGTATATGCGGACGGGAAATTGATTAATCCTCTAAATAGAGGAAAGTGGAACGTAGCAAAGAAATACATCCTACCTGGAGACATCAAAGTACTTGCTGTAGACATTTCCAACAAGAAAGGGCCTATTGGTTTTAAAGGAAGTTTCAGTGATGGAACCTTAACCATCCCTGGCGCCAATGGAGGATGGAAATGCACTGAGCCAGCACCGAGTGGAAACTGGAAAGATATATCTTTCAATGACAAGAGCTGGGGTTGGGCCCACTCTCACAAGGGTGTGACCGTTCCGGGGATTAGTTCAAATGCTTATTGGATCCACGCGTCTAACATGTATGCAAAGAAGACTTACTGCAGACGCGACTTCGGAAAAGGTTTCTAACACCTCACTTAGTACTATAAAATAATACAAAACTTAAGTACAGACTATTTCAAAACCACGTATAACTGAAATAATAGATTAGAAAAAAGAAAATAGCATGTTTCTCGCAGAATCACGGCCTACAAAACAACAAAAAACTGTTCTGCTTATATAATGTCGGTTTTCGTTTAATAGAGAATAAGGTTCGATTTTACTCATTAATCTTTAAAACTTTTTTGTCTACCATTGATATATTTTATAGAGAATTAGCAATAGTACAAGAATTACAAACTATTGATTAAGTTATTAGGAATAATCACGTAGACCAACTTTGCTGACACTTACTTAAGATATCAAAATGACACTAAAACGGCAAACAAATCTGCCAAACTTTGTTTTGCAAAGAAAAAAGAAGCAAGACATCTTGTTTCAGAAATGAAGATGCATTCTTTGCCGCACGCGAACTTATATTAGGAAACACAAAGTTTTTGTCGCTTGGCAGGTTCTATAAGGCGTTTGAAAAAATTGCTTTTGAAAACAAACAAACAGTTACGGATTGTTTTAAATTTTGTTTGTTTGTTTTTGATCTTCTTCGTTCGTTTTAGTAATTTCAACATCCAATCAGCCGTGTTAGGAAACCTTATTTCATTTGTATTACGCTTGAATGACCAAAGATAATTAGCACTAGAGTACCCAAGTTTTGAACAGCCAATCACTGAGCGCGAAGCTCACATTTACTCAATGACTGCTGTTTATTTGTTCTTAGCATTAGCCGCAGTCAACGGCGGATGGTCCAAATACTCGGCCTGGAGCAAGTGTACAAAAACCTGTGGGGGAGGGAGTCAGAAACGCACTCGATCATGTACAAACCCACCACCCGCCAACGGGGGCATTAAATGTCTTGGACAATCCGTGGAGACCAAGGCATGTGGAACGGCAAAATGTCCGGGTAGGTTAAAACTTTAGATTGGCCGAATTTCGTCAGCAAATTCGTTATAATGGAATGATTCGATTTGCTTTAACGAAACTCCTTAATTTCGACAAGACTTTTTTATGTATATATCAAACTGAAGGGATTAACCGGGTTAAACATGTTTAGAGTATTTTTATCAACAACATCAACTTTGAAACTCCATTACGACTGCGATTGTAGTAAAATGTGTAAAGGAAAGTATATAATATCCTGGTTGGTAAAAAACAACAGCAAACATTACCAACCAACTTCATTCATTCATAATCGCTTAGATAAACAAGGCAAATGAGAATATATACCTCTTATTAGCCGAGTGCGAGGTCCATACAGCAAGTTTTGGAACGAGTTTTTCCTTCCTTTTATGTAGCCTAAGTGCGAAGCGCGAGGGACACGAAAAGAAGGACGGAAAAAACAAGGATCCATAACTCGCCGTACGGACTGAGCAAACGGGGCTAATAAATTGTTTATTACCAGGATTTGTTGATTATTCTGGTTTTGAAAAGGTGATCGAGAGCTAGAGGTCCGTACGGCTACTTACCGACCTGGAATTGACCAATCACTGCACGCGAAATTATTCAGCCTTATAATAATGTCACTTATAAACTTTATTAAAAAAAATGAGAGCACAGCTTCAAAAAATTAGCTACAACTTAATCAAATTAGGCAGTTAAACACTTTTTCGATTTCAAACCTGATGATCAAACACACGTTTTCTTTTTATAACCAGTAAATTTTGACCGAGCCTCATTATTCTTACCTTTTTGGGAAACTTCAGCCTCAATTGTTCTTTTGCTGTTCTTATTTTGAAAAGTACTCGTAAGAACAACAACATTTAGAAATAACTCTTAAAATACAGCAAACGCATCCAACTTGTGATCATGAAGACGAATACATGGACACATGGACCCAACATGGGACCAAGATTTTATTTTTTATTAGCATTCGTAGCGCTGTTTTCAAACAGAGTCAGGAAAGTATTGCAACTACAGCATTGTCCGTAGAATCTGTTACACTTTTTTTCTGTTTTTTTTTCCCAATAACTGCTAGTCGGCTATATATTTGCAATTTATTACGACGGAAACTTCTGAGAAATTTGCTGTTTGCAAGCCTGCATGCTTGTAAGTATCGGTATCTTCAACGTGTTAAACTAGATGTGCGGCTCAATTTGGTATCTTTCAGTCAACGGTGGTTGGTCCAAATATTCGGCCTGGAGTACTTGTACACAGACATGTGGAGGAGGGAGTCAGAAACGCACTCGTTCATGTACGAATCCCCCACCCGCCAACGGGGGAAATAACTGTCATGGACAATCTGTGGAGACCAAGGTTTGTTGAACAACCAAATGCCCCGGTAGGTTGAATATCTTTTACATGATGGATGATGTCATTTCGTTAACTTTTTTGTCACGTTGAATGTTAAAGAACAATAGTTTCAGCTGGAAAATTGTACTCCAATCAATAAAAACTCTTGATGCTTCTGCAGTAATCATTTGAAGGCAAAAAACCGTACATGCAAACGACTAAATCTTTCTTCTGATCTTCTTCAGAACCCATCACAGCAATATTGACAGGAGATGGATCAGCTTTGGTATATGCGGACGGGAAATTGATTAATCCTCTAAATAGAGGAAAGTGGAACGTAGCAAAGAAGTATATTCTACCCGGAGACATCAAAGTACTCGCTGTAGACATTTCCAACAAGAAAGGGCCTATTGGTTTTAAAGGAAGTTTCAGTGATGGAACCATAACCATCCCTGGCGCCAAAGGAGGATGGAAATGTACTGAGCCAACACCGAGTGGGAACTGGAAAGATATATCTTTCAGTGACAAGAGCTGGGGTTGGGCCCACTCTCACAAGGGTGTGACCGTCCCGGGGATCAGTTCCAACGCTCATTGGATCCACGCGTCTAACATGTATGCAAAGAAGACTTACTGCAGGCGCGTTTTCAGAAAAGGTTTGTTCTTTATTGCTTAAATGATAACAATGATTGCTTACAGTTTATGAGACTTGCAAATAAGTTTTTTAATTTTAAAGATTTAAAAAAGCTGGTAATTGAATGGAAACATCATTTTCAAGTTATCAAGACTAGTTAATGATGTAATTTTAAGTCTGCAGCAGATATAAAAGATATAAAGTTCTTTCTAAATTCCTTTTCCCAGGATTTTTTTTAATTGTTTTTTTTGGCTGCATCGTTTTTGAAAATAACATTTTCAAAAAATATTTAATTGCGGCGAACTTTTATTGGTCTTATATATGCTGTCGACCTATAGCTACTGTTCCTATAGTGTTCCCAAAGCAAGCGGCACAAACGCATATTCAGAAGGTGTGCGAAAACAACGCTATTTTTCTGCCATATCTAAAATTAGCTTTGTTATCATGCAAATTTTGTTTCAAATTAAAAATAAACAAAATAATAAATTTATGGCATTTGTATGGATCTGTTTTGCTTCTTGGAGAAAAAGGCGAAGCTTGAAAGCAAAATCGGGTAAACTTGAAACACAGCCAAATTTCGAAAGTCCAGTGTTCAGTTGTTGACTGACTGTGTGAAACGGATACCATTATTGAGGTTAACAACATTTTTTAACGATTTTATTGAAAGATTCAGAACAACTGTATAATCAACAGCGCAAGCTTCCCCAATATAGCACATTTAAGGATAAAATCATTTTGCAAACAAGAGTTTTAACGAAAAGTTTAACCTTTATACTGAATATTTGTTCCGGACACCACTTTCAGGATTTTTGAGTCTGAATAGCTCAGGTGCAATTGTGTAAACCCAAAAGTTGCTTGTTGAGAATGGAAATTATCAATTAAGTTGGAACTATAAAATGCTCGTTGTTTTGACAAATTAATTTGTGGTTTTCCGATTGCAGACAGAAACGATTTTCAAACATTGATCTAGGCAAAATGATTGGTCGGCTGTCACTTGTCAGAAGTCAGGTGAAAGTAATTAAAAATAAGCAAGTAAAAAAATTAGCTATTTTATTATGCTTCTAGTTGAAGTCATTTTTTGGCAAAACACAATCATATCACTACCAGACGTGTTTTGAACTTACTTTCACTAAGGTCGGCTAAACAGAGCGGCTGCACAACTGGTGACATCGCTATCAACTAAAGCAATTTTTTTTCGTCTTCACAGGAACCAACTAAGCTGATATCATACCCCGGTAGACTTTCGCTCAAAATGGCTGCTGCCAAGTCAGATGCACTTGTGTCTATTTTGTCCACAAACGGAGCATTGTTTCTTGTGTTTAATGTTGTATGAAGAGTAAAATAAAAAAAATTAAAACCAAAAACAATATGTCTGTAATTGTCTGGTCAATTTTAAAATTATATTTTTTCATGTTATTCTTAAGACTTGGTCAAGGAAGGGCCATAAATAATTGCAATATTTTGTACTTTTGAGCGTTTCTTCGGACATATTTTCCGAACATTAACTTTTTGTCGAAAGTTGTTTTTTTTTCATTTTAAAACCGTTATTATGGCCTATCGAAAGTAATCAATCTGATACTATCTTGTGGTGAATTTTTTTTTAGCTTTTTAATGGTACCAACAACAAAACAGTATGCATTTCAGATTTTATAGTTTCTTTCACTTAACCACACAAGTGTACTTTCAGGTTGATTAGATAAGACTTAGTCGCTGTTGTGGAAAGCAATTGGTAAAAAACTTCCTTAGTTTGCAAATAACTTCGTATTATTTGTAACCAACTGGAAAATTAATGGGTCCAGGAGGGAGTCCATTTCCTATTCCTCTCCTCTTTGGTTAATTTGAAATGGTATCGCAGAATGTCGTATTGCGTCGTAGTTTGAATTAGTTTTCAAAGATTGGGAAAACTGCACTAAGCAATAGCTTTATCGACACGAAAATCAATCGAGTTTTTATTTATTGCGCACTGCCAAGCGATAAGGTTAAGAAAAGAAGAGGAACTATTCAACCCTTTGCTCTTGTATAGTTTTCCTGCTGTTTGATTACACTAAATTGCGTCGATAAAACAGTTTGAAAATCGCCTGAGAGTTCGGATTCCCAGAAACATGACTCAACGATTGATCAACGTTACAAACACAGATTAAAAGACAACTTTAAACTTACTTTCCTTAATCACAAGTTTCTGTAGTTTGTCAAAACAAAAGAGTTTTAATGTTTGTTGTTTTGCTTCTGGACACTAACAAAACCAAACCAAACGGTAAATAAGTTTTACTGCGAACTCCCCCCCCCGACCTACTCCCCCTCGGTTTTTTTGGTCTTAAGTTTTTGCCCACTGACCGATTGCCAAACACCTTTTGCCTAACTGTTCCTAGATAATGAACACATCTTTTGACACTTATTAAGTGACATCATCATACTAATTGCCGTTTTGGAATAAAAATAATTAAAAAATTTCAGTTATTTTTATTTTTCTACTTATTTCATAGTTTTGGCGTATAAATTGTTGTTTTCTAGCTATTTTCAGTAAAATTTCTCAATTTTAGGCAAAACCTAAAAAAATTAATAAATCAAAGATTGCGGCATCGGCGGCCATCTTTGATTTTTGTTTTTGTTACCATGGCAACAGCGGCTAATTAAGTGATGATTGTTACTACTCAATTTATTTATTGGGTCATACAATAATTGCATGCCAAAGGACATGTGTGTATTTTTAACCGTTTCAAAAAATCTTGCGGGGGGGGGGGATTCAATGAACCCTCCCTCCTTTGCCTGTATATGTGTGGCAAAAAAGCTTGCCTGTTTAAGGGTTAAAAGTCGGAACAACAGGCAGTCAAAAGTTTAAGGGCAGAGGAGCTCAAGGATACTGTAGAGAGGATTAGGAAAGGTGCACAACCTAAGACCAAGTGAGTGCTAGACAGAGAAAAGGTCATCAATGTGGTCAACAGTTCTATCTCTACGAGAAATGGGGTTCAACCTAAGCGGAAGTTCCGTGAAGTTATTAAGTTACGCTATGACTTGCAAACTGATGACAGTTCCTCCATGTGTGTTTACTTGAAAGTCATTACGGTAGACCACGCATGATCTGTTTACAACGTTTTCCCTTAGTCTTATCTTACAACTATCAGTTGTTGGTAGTATTTATATAGTGTTGAGTTATTAACAGTAATAATAACAATTATACTTTGTCTAATAATATTTGTTATGATATGGCTGAATGATGTCGCGTGCTGTGATTGGTCAATTCCAGGTCCGTAAGTAGCCGTACGGACCGCTAGCTCTTTTCAAAACCAGGATAACCAACAGAGCCATATAATAAACATCTTATTAGTCTCGTTTGCCGTTCAGTCCGTACGGCAAGTTATGGATCCTCGTTTTTTCCTTCCTGTTTTCATGGCCCTCGCGCATCGCGCTTGGGCATAAAAGAAAGGAAAAACCTCGGTCCATAACTTGCCGTACGGACCTCGCACTCGGCTAATAAGAGGTATGTATTACTAAAAAGTTCATTGAATTGCTGTTACAAAACTTATGTTCAAAAAGTTATTCAGAGAAGGGTGATATAATACAGGTGATAAGAACAGACACTACATTCTGAAATGGAGCAGGTTATGGGCATGAGGAAGTTTTTAAAAGGAAAATGGAAGTAGTGGTGCTTTTGATAAATAGAAACCAAATAAATCGGAAACCCTTTAATAAGTTTTCCGGAATATATTTTCTTGAGATGATTGTTCCACTTTAGTGACAATAAAATTTACCCTTATTGAAACATGATCTGCAAGTGAACATCTAACATGTTTATTTTGTAGCAAAGGGCGAATGAGGTCTTCTTCAGTAGTGCTTTACAATGCCCCGAAAAAACTAATATATGTCACGTGGCACATTTGAATTGATCAGCTTGACTGTATGAGTAAATGACTCAAAACTTTGTTACAGCTGGGTGAGTTGTGTAGCCTTTGTGATATCTGAATCGCTGTTTCAGAATGATACTCCGTAAAATCTGGGCAAGAAATGCAAATTGAAAACGCATAGACCACGAAATACAAAGCAATATAACAACTGATTAAAAGCTTCAGTTGACCTCCTATTAACTTTTGTTATACTAAAAGTGCGCTTTCATTGGCAAGTGAAACTAACCAAAAGCGATTAATGATAAAAATAATAATTATAATAATAAAAATATACGAACAATAACAATAATATAAGCATAATATAATATCAATAGTAATAACAATAACAATAATAGTAAAGTAAACAAAAAAAGGAAATAGCAAAAATAATAACAATAGCTATGAACTCTAGTTTTGTATCAAATAAAATGCAGTGCCCCTGCTGTGCGGGTACTCTTTATACAATCTCTAAATATATTACGTCAATTTAAAAGAAAAGGTTTATATAGGGTAAGCTATTTTATTGAGTAACAAAATTTTGTATCAATTCAAGTCCGCACTCAAAGACAACCTAAAGTACAGACATTATAAAAGAGTGTTTTCTGGCATTTGCATTTTTGACCATTAACGTTTTGGTACATGCAAAAGAACGTGACGCCATGTTGAAAAAAAGGCGCCTTCTTCGATAAACTTACCTGTTTGTAATATAAGTGAATGGCTTTCTGACAACTCTTTTTAACGCGCATATGCATAAAAATGTTGTATCTTTTTAATAGGTTTGGGCTGATTGATACTGTAGTGCTTATAACACGAAGACTAATTATCGTTATTTATAATGAGTAACCTTCAAGCACGCATTGGTAGAGGGCCAGTGGTATTCATCATGATACCCTTAATTGAATCAGTTGTCTTTTTCTTGCTATTTGTTATATCGAGTTACCCTCACCAGACGAATGTAAACGTTGGAAGCCGTGATATGTAGATATTTATTGGATAGCCTATCTACTATTTTCAACGATTCATGTTTTCGCAACGAATAATGCTACTGTAACAAAATTTGGTGACTTTTATAAATTAAAATCTATCGGAGAAAACGATGGTGTGCTGATTAAGCCCGTACCAATTAAGCTGTTGCCATGGTAACCAATTTTTCAAGACCCACTTTAAAAATGTTAACTTATTTTAACATTAACTTTTTTATAAAACGTATTTTTATTTCACGTTTTCCCATTTAAATGCTTAATTTAAACAGATTGGTTTCGTTTTCAATGTTTTTGACCAATTCTAAGTTAATTTACTAAACATTACTTTACTATACATTAATATACCCTTATTTGATTTACTGTATTATTTCTTGGTCATCAACATACCACACTAACCTAAATAGGCTATACCTACTTCAAAAACGTGCAGTAAGAATAATTGCTAATGCAGATTACCGGGCTCACTCTAGCCCATTGTTTGTAAACCTACGACTTCTAGATATATATAACATCAATACTCTAAACATTGCCAAATTTATGTATCACTACCGCAATTTCCTTTTCCCTCCATCATTTAACACTCTATTTACTAGAACTAATGAAATACACACTTACAATACAAGACAAGCTCACCACCACCGAGCTCATTCTTGCCGAACAAACATCAAGCAACATACCATACTCTTTTAAGGGCCGACAGTATGGAATTCTCTTCCAGCCAGTATTACAAAAGCCGAAAGTATCAAAAATTTTAAGACGCTCATTCAAGACTATTTGCTTACAAATCAAAACCTGTAACTTGCAAACTTCTTTCTTGACCTATCAGTTAACTGCCTATGCATACTAAATTCTAACGCGCTTTCAGAACTTCTCTGTAGATACTTAAGCAAACGTCCAAATCCACCTGTGAACCTGCTCTACTTTAAACACCATATGTAATGCCCCAAATATCATAAGCCCTTAAGGCTTCTTGGGACTCCTCGCCACACCTACAATGTCATATTATATATTTATAGCTTTTTTTTGTATCATTGTGGTAAAATAAAATTTAAAAAAAAATTTTGAGCAGTTTTGAATTTTTCAAAAAAATCCAAGATGGCCGCCATGAAACCAACATGGCGTCCTATGACGTCATGACAGCGTCATAGGTTGCTAATTAACAACCTAGTTAATTAATTCTGGCCTAACTAGTGTACAAAGTTTGATTGCTGTAGCTCTAACTGTATTAGAGAAAAAGCCCCCCCTCCCCCATTCGTGTAGAACCAGCATGAAAAAGCCTGTGTAAGGTAGGGTTAACTTAAATTCTGTTGGCGTTCTTCGTTTTACCCACAATTCTAAATGGGCAGATAACAGTATTCATTGAGAGACATAGGTTCATAATTACAAAAAAAAAACAAATTAGAAATTCTCATACTCAGCTTTCTGTGATAATAAAAGCTAGACTAGACTGCTACCTAAATATTTTAGATTAAAGTTTATAACAATGACAAAGCGAAAAGAAAACAATGACAATATAAATTGAGAGAAAACGTACAGCGTGATTAGAATTTATAGAAAACAGGGAAGCAACATAATAAGATAATCCGTCATGCACATGTAGTTATCATTCATAAAAACATATATTGTTTTGGTTAGAGAAGGCTGTTTTTATAGTCGTGTGCTTTGTAAAGTAAGGCTTTTCAAGGCTTTAAAAGTAAAGTAAAGTGGTGCATTTATATAGCGCCTTTTCCATATGAAGATGCTCAAAGGCGCTTTACAATGATCAGTTTACCCCCAGCGGACCAGAAGCAAACTTACAAAGCGGTCCATGTACATGCTGGTACTCATTTTACCGAACCCAGAAGGATGGAAAGCTGAATAAACTTTAGCGGGAAGGAGGTCACCCAAATATTCAACCCTCAACCAGGCCGGGGATCGAACCAGGGACCTCAGAACTTATCGTTTGTCTCTTCAGGAAAAGATCGATATTTTTACCTCCTTTAAACCCGCCAATTTTTAAAAAAGTTGTGTGGACCCGCCAATTATTGTATCTTAATTATTCCTCACATTTTACTTAAGATTTGATAGCAACCATTACTTTTCTGAGCTCTTGAAAATTACTTTCTTTCATATACATTTACATTTCCTTTATCTCCTTGAAAAGGACTCGATACGAAAGCGTCGGGCAAAGGATCGGCGCCGATCTAGAAACGCTTTTGCCCTAAGCCAAGCTTTGTCCCTGAAGACTCTTGGCTATTCAGAGGGCCTTGGTGTCGATGCAGTCCTTTCTCTTTCTTCCCACCCGGGTTCCTTCTCCTCTTTTTATTCCTTTCACAATTACATCCTAGAAATAAACCAGAATTCACCATTCAATATTTTCAGTGTTACAGTACAAAACTTCACCTTATTCAATTATAAGTACAATCATACATGTGTTCTTATAATATACAAACATTTTATTTTGAATGACCTTTTGTCCATAAAACTAAGAGAGCAATTATTTTTTTATTCTACATGCTATTATAAATCTCCACTCCTCTTACCAAGACTATTTTTTAGCCTTATATGGTTTTATTCCACCCTTATCCTCCCTCCCTTACCGCAAACCTTCAGATCTTATTTTAATGTTTTAAATTAATTCAAAATATTGCACACGCAAACCTACTATAAATAATTCTCTTAACATTTTCAGTAATTTTCGGACTATAGTTTTATCAATGAAACAACCTCACAAATTTTCCCCACACTAGGATTATTTCCTAATCACATGCTTCGCAGGCATTTTATATAAATTAACTATGACAAACACTCCTGCACTCATACCACCCATACCTCATACTCCATCAATGCAGCTTTGGATTGGAAGTGCCGTTTACGGAAGTCGTCCATCCTCTGTTGTCACTTTCCGGTCTGGCCAACTTTTGTTGGAGCCTTGGCCTCTTGGGGAGTTATACCAAGAACGTAAACATCAAAATGTCACATAAGTCGCTAGTGAATCCACTGCTTTTTTATTTTTTTCATAAACAACAACAATCGATATTTTTACCTCCTTTGAACCTGCCAATTTTTTAAAAAGTTGAGTGGACCCGCCTGGTGAAGCCCGGCAAGCGTTCTGCGCACGGTCTGGTCATTGCCCACCTGCCAGGATTAACATACGAATTTTCTTCCCAGGTACTACATTTACAAATATTCCAACAAGATTTATCTTTTGCAGGACTGTTGCCTCCCAAGGGTAAGAAGCTAGTGCATGCGTTCACAAATGAACTAAGCCTATCAAGTCGAAAGATTTTTTTTTCAAAATACGTTTTATGATCGGGGATGATAGACATATAAACGTGCATGTTTTGCTTGATTGGCGAAAATATAAGCCTTGTTCGGTCTCGCCATACCACGAACCATGGTTTGACCAAACTTCGCACTATTTTTTTCGGAGTCGAAGCAACTTGCACGATTGTCTACAAAACCAGCTGTTTAGCATCTTGGTAGATGCTGTTGTCGTAAAAAGAAGATTTGTATTGGATATCAACAAGAACTAGGGAACACATTTTTAACGACTGCCGATGCGGAGATATCTACATGTAGCCTTAAATTTGTCAGCGTAATTAAGTGAGAGATTTTTTTGTAAGATACATGTAGATGTCGAAATACTCAGATCTGGGGGGCCCTGACATATCCTTACACATAGCTTGGCATCCTTCAATATTTTACCCATTTTGAGGAAAATCTCGTCCACTTACCTGAGCTGAGACTTGCAACCGGTACCTTGTGAGTTACTGGTTGCCTTATACTGACTGTGATAGATTCCGCTAAAATCTCCTTCTTGTTTTTGCATTTCAATCATATACACTGGAGAACAAAACGAATATACGGCAGCTATTTGAAGATGTGGATGTCCAAAAGAAACCGAAATGTTCCTTTACTTTAAGTGTATGTAACCTAAGTTTACTGTTAACAACGATCGAGTTGGGATTGGTTAGAAACGGACTCGAGACTTGACGGTAGCTCGATGAAACTAGACAAGTTCGCTCACTCCGTGAGAACTAGTAATCTTGGGTATATAGTATCAAAAATAGAAACTAGCAGTTTATGACTGGAAACTGTCTTAGAACATATGGTTTTGTGGAAAAGAATGGATGCAAGAAAGATCACGTTGCCACCATGCCATAATACTGACAAGAAGACAGCTCCGGAAGACTGAAAGAAAAGCCGAGAACGCGGACGATAAAATCAATAACAGCGTGTCAAGGACCAAGCGCACACTGGGGCCGCTACTGGTGAAACCCAAACTCTGGCGCAAATTAAAACACACCTAGTTTAAAAAAGGTTATCTTCCGGAGTTTTTGAATTGTGTATTGCACGATGTTGCATGCTAAGACCGCAGAGAATTGTGGTCCACATTGCTTCATAGCTAATTCACGAGTGTCGCTGTCTCATAGTAGGCATCCACATTGCTATTTAAATAATTTTTCCACCCATGGTGTCTTGCGCTTCGGTTATTCGACAATGAGCATTGCATGCACAATGCAACAATTCAGAAGACAACCTTTTTTGAATTAGGTGTATAAAATTACCATTCAATATTCCAAATTTGACAGGGCAACTAGGTTCAGTTTATCTACACTCTTTTTTATGAGAACGTCCAATTTTTCGATTGAGATTGGACGTTTATAAATATTTTCGGGATACGAGCCTCAGTTTTTCTTGAATACGTTCTTAAATTAAATTATCTTTACAGTTTTTCTCAAGAGATATACCTGCAAGAAGTGCGATTAAGTTAATGAAAAATCGTGTGATGTTAATTTGTTATCTGCGAACTTGAGTCAAGAAACCCACCGAAAAGCAAATTGTTGTTAACACTGTATGAATTATTTGCAATAGGTTATCATATAATCAAATGTTCTTCACCTTTTCTCAGGCTGCGTCAAAAGACCTCCGTCCACACGGGAAATCGGACAAAAAGATTTGCATCCACGCTGCAATGACGGTCTTTTGAATAAACGCTTGAATGTACGTTAACGCTTGTTGTTGCGTCTGTCTGTCGAAAGACTTATCAATGGACTTGAGATAATGTCGCAGAAAAGGCAAAAGAAGAACACCATAGCTGATTACTTTTTATAGAGTGACAACGAACTGCAGTAAGTTACTTTGATTTAATGTAGCAGTCAACTTTAAAGCAACAATAAGACAGTTTGAACTATCTTATCTTGCCTTTTTGGTCCTTTTAATGAAATGAGTAGTGAAAGTGACGAATCCTGAGGCAACTATCCTTGAACTTCAATAAAACAAGTAGAAGTGTTGAAACGGAGTAAATCTGGTTTGGATGGTATTTTCAGAAGTTATGTCACGCGCGTGACGCCGGCGTTTACGAAAAGCTCCGTTTTCAAATTTTTCTATTCTAGCCGGCGTTTTCGAAAAGCTCTGTTTTCGGTGACAAAATTCACCGTGGTGGTGTGGACGAAAGGCCAAACCGGTTAGTTGTTATTTGAAAACGTTTCAAACAGAAATAAAACTGTTTAAGTAACAATAATAATGTTAAGACAAGGTGTTTCAGTAAAATGTCAATTTTCTAGTATATGAGCTAATATGTGGTTTGAACTTTAAACTTTGCTAGCAAGATCAGCTTTGCCATTACAGACACTTCTTTAAACTATTCTTCTTTTGCTGAGCTAGATTTTGTCAAAAGCCAAATTTCTGACAGTAATGACCTAATTGTGACGTCATATCATTGATTACAAGATGGAATTTAAACAAATGTGATACGATATGTCAACTGTGAAATATATCTTTAACAGCTTTGATTGCAATTCTTTC